>JABRWK010000191.1:121450-139397 GCA_013372445.1 Hypothenemus hampei | reverse complement strand
GTATACAGGGTGTCAAAGTTGGTAAAAAAAAAATTAATTTCTTTGATAACTTCGGTGTTTCTTAACATATTTTTTTGAAATTTTGTAATAATGCAGAGTGCGACTAGGCGCACTTTCCCTATAATTTGCGTAAAAAAATTTGGAACAGGGGTGGGGAAAATGGGGGGTCATGTACATATTTTCCCCCCCAACTTTTTTTTGCGCACGCCAATGGTGAATTCCATTAACTTTTTCAATTAACTGTTCCCTTATCTTTATTTTTTTATTCTTGCAAAATTTTGATTTATCGCTTAGTTTAGAAGATATTCCAGCTTATTCCTACCAATGCCATTGTCAATTTGTATTGAAATATCATTCAAAAAATTAATAAAAAAATTAAAAAAAAAATAATTAGCTTTAAACATTATAATTATTATTAATACTAATACGATTTAAGTAGTAACAACAAAAATTAATTAATTAATTTTTTTATTAATTTTTTGAATGATATTTCAATACAAATTGACAATGGCATTGGTAGGAATAAGCTGGAATATCTTCTAAACTAAGCGATAAATCAAAATTTTGCAAGAATAAAAAAATAAAGATAAGGGAACAGTTAATTGAAAAAGTTAATGGAATTCACCATTGGCGTGCGCAAAAAAAAGTTGGGGGGGAAAATATGTACATGACCCCCCATTTTCCCCACCCCTGTTCCAAATTTTTTTACGCAAATTATAGGGAAAGTGCGCCTAGTCGCACTCTGCATTATTACAAAATTTCAAAAAAATATGTTAAGAAACACCGAAGTTATCAAAGAAATTAATTTTTTTTTTACCAACTTTGACACCCTGTATACTGAATATAAAGCGTCAAAAAAAAAATTGGCATAAGGAAAGTCTAGTTATTTTCGCATAAGGAATCTCTGGTTAGCCGATTGGCCTACTAATTTGAGACACCCTGTATAGCCACCCCCCAAGAATAGTGACACAACTCAAAAAAGTGCAATTTTGGCAAATGAAGTTTAAAGTTTGAATGCATATTGAAAATGAAATGCGATTTTAATCAATTTTTATTCAACAGTACCATTATTATAAAAATAATATTTTTACGGTTTTATTCTTAAAACCGTCTTCACCCCTAAAAATGTCACATAAGTGTCATTATTAATAAATAATGATATTTTCGCCAATAATCTGGAAGAACAACACATCTACCATTTCTGGGCACAATTGACGAGTTAAACATGCGGAACTCTTTCAAAATAATGAGTTACTTTTTAAGCCGCCTGTTGGTACACATAACTCAATAACGCCGATTTTTTAATTGTGTCACTATTCTTGGGGGGTGACGATATGATCATGTTCTATCATATAATGTGGAACGGCCAAATGGATTAAATTTATAGTTTTAATTAATGCCTATATTTATGAAAAATCCCGAGACACGTCAATTTTAGATCCTAAAATAATATTTCATAACGAAAAAATGTCATACCGAAGATCAATCCTTCATCAGAGATAGTTACAACTCCCAAATTTTTAATTGGAAGTAGGGGTATCTAATTTCAGATGTCTTTTCATTATTTCTTGAAAAATGTTATTGTTTAAAATGTTATGGCAAAAATTAATATAAAAAATAAATGCATCTGATTCATTAAATTTTTTTCAACGAACTGAAACAATATTATTACCAAATTGTTAAAAAAAGAAAAAAAGGACTGAAAAATATCGTATACCAAGTGACAATGGAAACAGAGTACACGCCGCCATTTTTTTTCTGTTTAAGTTATAGTTTCTGAATTATATTATAACTGTAAGTGATACCAACCTTTTTTATTTTAAATGAAAACCTGTACATTTTTCATATATTTATGTTCGTCTTAATTTCAGTTTTTCAATTATATATAATAATTGTCACTTTTAATTAAAAAGTGCATCGGTATGATGGGCTTTATAAAATACTAAATATTCGCCATATTTTTATTTGTCGGTATTACTTCTGGTGAGTTCGGTAGTGGGACCGATCTCAACTGCAGATCGAAATATTCAGATTTATAACTAGTTTAACGGTTCCAATTTTTAAAGCTAAAATTTAAACAGAAAAAAAATGGCGGCGTGTACCTTGTTTCCATTATACTTCATAGTTGGCATTGGTAGTTCTGTTGAACACGTTGTAGCGATTTGTTACCTAATTATAATACCATGAAATTATTTGTCAGTGTTATTCGAGTTTTGCTAATTGCAATTCAAAAACATGGATTATTTAATACAAATACATAAAATAGCAATTTTTCGATTGATTGATAATCAAGATAGAGTCCCATCACAAGCCGAAGTTGTTCGAATATTTCATATCCCAAGGTACAATTAGTAAAATTGCAAACCAGTTTCACGATCATGGACATGTACGGCAGATAAAAAAGATCCTTTCAGTGATCTGAGTAACAACACCAAAGTGGATGTTTGCTTGAGTTTGATGAAAACCCACGTAAAGTATGTAGATCTCTATAAGTTCATACTAAATCAAGAACTCACTGAAAACTATTTTGATAAACACACAAGTTTTTTTTGTGAATAAATGCTGCAAAGGATGAAAAACTGTGATCCAATTAGAAATTTTTGGTTTTTCGATGAAATCATCTGTTAATCGTGAAAACTGTCGATACTGGGGTAACGAAAATCTTCGTTTGCTAGGAGAATTACCTGCCTACAATATAACCTGAAAAGGTTAATCTCTGGGCAATAATACTTGAAGGCTATGCCTTTGTCCTTTTTTTTATTGATAGAAATTTAAATGGAGACAATTACTTAGCACTACTCTTGTCCTCACATAAACCTTTTAAATGAAATATCACTTAACAGTTTCGAAAATCAACTTTCTTTACAAATTTATTCTATTGAAAAAAATATTTGAACTTTATTTGAGCCAATATTGAAAAGACGCGTTAATAAAACTTGTAACTATTTTTAACACTTCACAAAACATAGTAAATTCAACTTATACAAGGTGGTTTTTCATATTTTCAAATTATACAGTAATATAAATACAACCCATTCATTTAAAATACTTCCAGTTATATCGGAAATCAAGGTCAACTTGCTTATTTCAAATATAACACTATATATTTTTGCATTTTTAGATTGCAGGCATTAAATTGTTTAAATACTTATTATCTCTGCACCTAAACCTAATTGTTTTTAAAATATTTTAGTTTAAAAGAAAAATCTTAATAAAACACTATTTCTGTAAAATATAGAATTCTCCGTAAATTTAAAAACTAGCCTAAGCAAATTTTGTTGACATAGTAGATTAGACCGACACGAAGAGGTTTTATGAATATTATATAGGATGTTCAAAAAAAAACCTCCAGTATAAAGAACTTTGAATGCAAAAAAATCGTTTATTTTAAATGGAACACCTTGTATCGTTTTAAATATTTTGATTCTAAATTTAATTCCAAATCGAATGCTATTAGATATACTTATGCCTAAAATTCGCGGCATTGCCTTAATTTGCGATTTTTAATATATAGTAACGTACTAATTCTTCTTAATTAGCTTGGAAAACAATGTCGCTGATTTTTGACACGTATTTCGTATTTCGTACCGCACACGATAATAATTGAAGTGCCCATGTATATTCGTCAGAAACCGGTCACAGATCTGTTCTGCTGATAACAAAACTATTAAAAAAGCACAAATTACGTCAATAGCATAAACAATTGAAATCTTATAGAAATTATTCCTGTGTTAAATTTAAAATAAAGATATGAAATATGATGTAGGTCGTTCCATTTAAAATAATTTTTTTGATTTCAAAATTTTTTTTTTGAGATTATTTTTTGAAGATCCTATATAATATCTATGAAAATCTTTCTATTCCAATCTTGTTTTGTTAACATGTCAACAAAACTTCATAAGGATACTTTTTAAAATAGTTTAGAATTCCACATTTTACAAAAATAGTGTTTTAAGATTTTTCTTTTGAAGAAAAATATGTCAAAAATGGTTAGGTTTAAGTATGAAGAAAATCAATAAGTGTTAAAACAAATTAATGCATACTACCTACTCATGCAAAAAATATATATAGAGTGTTACATTTGAAATTAACTGAGTGATATTAGCTTCAGTATATTACGACGATCACACTTTATAAAGACTGCCATTGATATTCAACTATCAAGAGTTAAGTTGTTTCGTGAAAAGAGGAATATTTGCTCTTCAAGATGATGCGGAACCTGAAAACTCAAAATCAAGTGTCGACTCCGGGAAATATTAATTGAGCCCGTGATATATCAGAGTCTACTTGAATTAAAAGATATAACTTGGAATTTGGATATTTGATACAAATAGGCATATGACATTGTTCCTGTTGATTTGTGCATGGAACAATTTTTAGTGAAGTAGATTCACATTTCCCAAACGAAGTTATTCATTTATTTATAAGACATTTATAAAAAAATGAAATAAACCATAAACTTCGAAATCTTATATTTGTATTATGATTTTTGAATGTAAGTTGAGTTAAGTAGAATTTACTTTAGTTCAAACACTATTTTATTTGAGTATAACTTATTATTTACAAGACCGAGTTAAAGATTTATTGGAAATAAAAATTTAATAGATTGATTAAGGGTAAGAGTTTCTCAGAACTCTTTTTCAGTGGAGTTTCGTGGGACCTTTGGAACATAATTTTTTACCCGTTACTATCTAGTTTAAATATTTTAAACAAGAAAACTAAAATTTTCACAGAAAAACTTATCAATCGTTGCCTTGTCATTTAAAGAGCAATTGTATTAATTTTTATATCTTGTTTTATCTAAAGTTTATTTATATTCCTCAATATATTCAGTTGCTTTAACTGAAGAAACATTGTTAACATTTTAGAGGACGTGCAAAATTATCAATCATGAAACGTATGAGAATTTTCCTAAATAAAAACATTTTTAAAATCGAGAGACATGGTTATACTTTATAGGAAATTGAATTTGTACAATTTTTTACATTTAACTTACATTTTGCCACATTAAAAACACTTAGAATTTAAAATTATATTTGAATTTATATGTGAATAGGAAATTTATATTCTGGTGGTTTCATTGCATTGGTTAAATGTCGTATTTCTATTTCTTTTTTTTTGTTCACTGAATTACTTATTTCTACTTTTACATGTAGTTCAAAAAAAAATTACTGACATAGTAAAACAAACAAATCGTCCCTGTTCTATCTATCGACCGTATCTTAAAATAAAAAAATATATACACAGTATACTCTGTCTTTGCGGACACTTCTCTTAAGAGGACACATATTGGGCGACCAGAGGTGTCCGCTTCAGAGAGAGTTTAATGTATTTAAAAATTTTGATAAAAGCAGTATAAGGTTTTCAGTCGAATGATAAATACTTCTTATTGATTTTGCAAAAAATGCAGTTTTATCTTTTACTTCTACTTGAAGGGTATTGAATTAATATGTAGAAGAAATACTTCTATTTCCTAAATTTTAAATTAAAAACCTAAATGAAAAACCTAAATTAATTTTGAAAGAAATAATGAAATACGACTGAATAAATAACAATGAAATGTAAAACAGCCCCCTAGGTAGACTTGAAAACAACCCCCTGGTTGGAAAGAGGAATTACGCCACGCCTTCTAACCAATTCTCGGACTATTTACAATACTTGTCGTTAAATATGGATTTCCTTTTTTCCTTTTTTTAAACGAGTCATTTAAAATAGTTAGCCACTAGATGTTTTCAAATTTTGCATATTACATATTTACTTTACTATAATTTAAATATAATAAATTTTTGAAGATTATAACATATTGTTTAACTATTGAGCTATCTAGGCGATTTACTTAAATTGCTGTAAATGTGATTTCTTGTTAACCTATTAGAAATTGAATTCAAGTAACTCAAACGATTGAGCAAGGAACATACATAACAAGGTTCTAATATTTAAAAGAATGTAACAACAGGCAACTTATACCAATTACGGTTTAGCGTCAAGTATAATCGTCCTAAGAAACTCATAAAATGTTATTCTTTATTTTTCTGCCCACCCCATTTAAGTCAGATGATTTATGATCTGCTTAATTCATTTAGATTGAAAAGTTTTGCATCAGCATGATAGTTGGATACTAGTTATCATAGGTAATAAGTAGTCTAAATATTAACTGAATGTTGAATTTATAAGATAAATCGGATAAGTTCTGAACTTCCGTTCGATTTCAGAATAATAAAAGATTCATTTCTACAAAAATATAAAATATACAAAAAAAAATATATAATATATATATGTCTCGAAATTTTGACAAAATATTTTTTCAAAAATATAAGCTTTTCTGACTTGAACATAGCATGAATTTTAAGTGATGAACATAAACAAACAACCAGAGCAAAAACTTTTTTCGTCATATCATTAAATAGGAAAAATCTTAATGATGCAAAACTTTTCAATCTATGTGTAATATGAAGTACAAAGTTTTAAGACAATTTTAACTTATCCCGATGTGATTATCATGTTTTTGGTCCATAATTACCATTCGACGTTTAATAGTTAGAGAAACAGCGGACTTAAGAATTTCACATGAGAAAACAATAAGTCATTTCTTCATAGTACTAGAGATCTAATTCAAAATCCTCTAGAACTAACAATAAGTGTTTTACAGGTGTTAACCGTGTTTCTAGTGAATAAATGTCTTAAAATAAATATTATTTTATTTACAATTTTTCTATTTTTTCACAATATTGTACATCGATTTTTGTCATTAAAGCAGCATCAATAGAGTAGTCACGATACAATAGATTGCATGTAGAATGGTTATATAAGACGTATTTGTGTTAAGAAATTGCGATATGAAACGGTAATTGTTTATTATACATATATGTATTTCTGTGATATTGATTGTGAGATGATTTGTACCTCACCCACTGCGTTATTATAAAAATGAACAACTCTCGGTTTACATAGGCTACATGGTCTATCGAAAATTGTTTTTGTTAATAATTACAAAAAAATGTTAAATATAGGTAAAAAGTTTACTTTATATTTATGGCAATTTTTATTTACTTTATTATTAGTAACTGTGTGATTGCGCATACAGTATTTTAATGAGATTCACATTTAATATTATCGCTTTTAGGTCGTCATTTCTTATGCGTAAGTTAATAACGAGACAGAGACAATGTTATTTTTAAACGGAACTAATTTCTTCTCTGTAATGAAAAACTTAAACAATGAAAAATTTGTTCAGCTACTTGTAAGAATCACTTTCAAACCGCGTTATATATGTTATATATGTTATATATGTCTAATTGTAAGTTGAACTTTTGATGTGGGTTTCTGCAAAAAGGTTTTTTTGAGCATGGTGGACTTGTGGCAAAATACGTGTAGCCCAATCATATTCCCACTTTCAACAAATATGCTTTGTTACATTAAACAAAAAAGAGGCGTCTGAATAAAGAGTCTTGCAAACACTATTTGCGCTGAATGTCTGTCCACATGTATAAAGGGTGTTATTTGTATACGTGTAACAATTTCAGGAAATAAATTCTCGTCTGGTTTTAAAAAAAAACGTTCACATTAACGCAGATTGACAACATTTTCGTTTTGAAGATGTAAGATTCAAATTTAATTTATTATATATATTTTTATTATTATCTTTGAATATAAATGTAATAATTGTACAAAATTTGATATGCGATATTTTTTATAAAACAAAATTTACTCCTTACCTTAATTTTTTTTTGCGAACTAACAGAGGGTGCCACATGTAGCGTTGGGAAATATCTTAAATGGATTGTTTTTTGTGCTACTCTGTATGTAGTGTTGAACAAAGTTTATTATTATGGGTTTATATTTATTGAAAAATATCACCCTTAATAAATGACTTCAAAGGCAAGCATTTAGGCGGTAAATGGATTTACACTTTACACTTTATGTCAAAACTTCAGAATTTTGAAAATGAATTTTTGATTTTTGATAATACGAAATTAAAAGATAAGTAATCAGAGTAGTAGAGTACGAAATAAATAGCTTAAACATTAAACATATTAAATACTCTTATAGTGATAGCATCTTGTACCTCATAGTAAATAGTTCTTCCGTCAACATTACCGGGTGGACAATATTGTTTTTTCTCATTTCAGTGAGAACTTTGACGGCCGGAACGATTTAGACTAAAATTTACTTTAATATTTGTAGGATTTTCGTCCATACAAATATCACTTCTTTCCCACTTTCACTAGTGCGCTATTACTTTTACTCACTATTACTATTACTAAATAATAACTACACATTTTCACTTCTATCAACTTTAATCTAATTTAATTTTTAATTGTTTCTCCATTTTAAACCAAGATAACACGGTCTACGTTAAAATAATCGCACCCTTTTATAATTTGACAGAGCACATGCGCAATTTTGAGTAAGTTTTCTCTCGCTATTGGGCCGAATTACTACGGCTGTAGCAGTGTTGGCAAAAAAGCAGTACCGTTGATAGTACATGTAGTATTAAATATACGTTTAATTTTTATTCGCTGCATACAATTAAATATAGTTCTTTTCTTTTTTTCTCAAAGTCACTGAAATCATTTGTATTAGAATTGTTGGAAACACAATTAAAAACAGTAAAGTATTTTTCATTTAACATTTATTTCATTTAAAAAGTTTTTCACTAATATTAAAACATGACTGAGTCATTTGTTTTGACAAGTGAATATTGTTATTTTTAATGTCTCGTTTTTGCACATTTTAATCGAATGTATCCTTGAGTCCTGTTCAAGTAAACTTTAGCTGAATTTCCACAAACGTGGCTCGGAAAGCTCTATATATCCACCTAATATTTATTCGAAAATTTATTCTACAGATAGTTGTACTTAATTGAAAAAATACCAATTTTGCGATGTAGCACAACATCATTTGTAGAATATCGAAAACTATTTAGCTAAATTTGAAAAATTAAGCACAATTGAGAAGATTATGAAAAAAACCTTTTAAATAAAATACCACAGAACCGTTAGTTGCCTTTTCGCTAATAAACGTAATGAATTTTAGCGATTTAAAAAAAAATGGTGCTGAATAAAAAAACTCGGGCTGGTTTCGTTTTCCAATTGGTCCAATCTTTAGAGCTTTGTAGGTAATAAATAACATTATCTTTCAATTCATAAGTAAAAACACAATATCACAAAAATATGTCAATTTTATTGAATAATTCATCTCTACGTGATAAAATAATACTGATTCGAAATAATACATTTAAGAATTTCGCTTCAACCATAAAACATTGTCCGAAATACATATAATAAACGTGACCGGGACTCAATAGAGTTCTCAATTTTACAAAACGAAAATAAAAAAACATACCTAATAATAAATAAATAAATAAAAATACTACACACTAATAATATATCACAAGTACAATACAGATTTTATCCCTAAAAACAAGAGTAAAAAGTATAAGACAAAGTGTCAGGAAAATGTTTGACAGGGAATGGAAATCAATTTTTTACAAACTATTCACTCGTATTCTCTAATTTTTAAGCAAGAACCTTAATTTTTTGCTTTTTGGGCACTAAACATATTGAGTACGCTTTGATTTTAAGTAAATGAACAAATACACAATACATAATAAGTTAAATAAATAGTTTACCTAAGTAAATTATATCACAGTTAACACTCAAACAGAATATAGAAATTTAAAGTCCTTCCTGAAAGTAACTCTGAATACTTAAGAATTACATCAGAGAACTGTCTCGGTCTGTTTAAGAGTCACTTCAAATCACTGAGATCTTTCTAAATGAACTTTTTGTAATTTTTGTTAATTTTCAATAAAACTTTATTGCCTAATGTTTAGTCCTCACAGAGCCGCCCGACGAACTTAATCTACCACTAGATTCACTGTTCTTCTTTCGTCTTTTCAAAATCTTCTTGCCTTGCGTGAAGAACTTCTTCAGTTTTTTGAAAAACTGCATGTCCAGCATTTGCATTCGACTGAGGTCGGCTTTATCAGGTAAACATCGTGTGGTACGTCCTTTTACTGAATTTGTCAACGGTTGTAAGTTGAATTCGTTCAAAATTGTTTCGTTAAATTCACAAATTGTCAGCCGAAGGGTGTCTTTTGTTTTTTCATAAATCTCTTTACGCTTTTCAAAAGCAAAATCTGTACTTGTACTGACGGGTATGTCTTTCAATTTATCTAAAAAGGCTGCGAACTCTAACATGGACAGATGGAATCTTTGATGAGCCTGAAAAAAAGAAAAATATCCCATTAGATTCTATAAGAATATTGATGATTCTCTTTTTTTTTGTTGAAAAAAATAAGGTATTAAGATTGCGTGTGAGAAGTAAAAAGGGTGCTTTAAATATTTTTGTGGAAGTCCATAGTTTTTAAAAATTTAGCAAAACTATTTGAAATTAATTAAAAAAAATGTTAATATACTTACGACTGTAACATTTACTGCAGTCCTGACCGGACCTATGAGTTTATGGTATGGTGGACATTTGCCCCTGACTTTCTTTAGATTCTAAAAAAAAAATGCTTTCAAAAGAAGTCCATATGAAAAACTAAGTAACTTACCTTGGGATATAAGTTTTTGAGCTCTCGGAACATGTCTTTATTTAGAGTGGTAATAAAGAAGTTCAGTTCTTTTTCGGCAGTACTGCGTACGTGTCTTACTGGGTGGTTCGAGCAAGGGTTCTTCCAGAGATCTGTATTTGTGGCACTAGCAACGCCCAACGTCACTAGAATGATCGTAACGATTTTTGCACAGGAGACTGTAACAATAAAAAAAGATTAATTTCTTTCTATAAATAGACGATCGATTTAAATCGGATTTTCTAGGAAAATCTTAAAAAAATACACATTTTACTTAACTTGATCGGAATGAAAGGGATTCCCGAGGACATGCATGCGTGAAGGCCAGGTTTATTTTTTTATAAGTAGATTGAGTATGAAAATTTTCCAGCAACCAGTAATGAAATGCGAAAAATTACCACATTCAGGTGTGAGATTTTATTTTTTGGAATTCGATTTACATAATTATTGTTTATATTTTCTTATTATTGTTCCAACTTTATCCATCAAAGAGAAAAACGTTATATCAAAGACATATTTATAGAGTCCTTACCCATAATTACTAATGTTAGCTCCAAGGTTTACTAATTATAACATAAAGCACCCACGTGATCATCAAAACCGGGTAAAAAAATCAAAAGGTACCACCGTATACATAAACGACAAACTGCTATTCATATTAACAATATTAGAATAGAATGCCAACTATGTATTAATAGAACTACAATATAATGTAAGTAGTACCGATCGCGAAATTATCTAGAACCGAACTGACCACCGAGAGAGTCCAAAAGCGGCAATTCGTACTTTACTACTACTTCTACCTTGGCTGGCAAGGGAGAGAAGATCAATTGACAGTAGCGTGCTCAGCCTCCTGTCGAAGAATGGGGAGTTGCTGCTTCTCCGCTCCGTCTTGTTTGTTTGCACTTATTTTGTGCGGTGTGGTACCACTTTCGCGCATCGTACTTTTGTTTTGCGCTTGCAATTGTCTTCGGGTTGGCCGGAACCCGGGCCATCTTTGACCGATCGGTGGGTATGTGGGTGGTGTTTTCGAAGGGTGGGTGGGATAAACCATTTTTTGTAGGGTTGAACGTTGTTGCGCCGACGCGTAAATTAAAGAATTGCAACTGGGTTTTCCCAAATTTTTCGAGATCCTTATGAGATTATTTGTTTGTACACGTATTATACGAGATTGCACTTTTAGAATTTAAATAAGTGTTTGGAACAACTCCAGAAACGACATAAAATATTAAAAACCGGCCAAAAAAAAACAAGACAAACGAAAGGAAATTCCACCTCAACGTTTTTTACGCAATACATACATATGTTCCTAAAAATTAGGTGTGAATTGAAAACGCGTAAACAGAACTACTGATATTACCAAACTCAAACTACTTTCATAGGTTCGACTTTAAATTGGCCGCGTAAAAGTGAGTAAAACCGCATTAAAAAAATAATTGCTCTTGAGTGTATTTTTAATATTTTAATTCTCATAATTCTAAATTTGCGTAAAAAAACCTCGAAAAAAAACTGGGTATTCCAAATTTGTTCAAGTTTTTTTTCATTTGGGTACTTCTATTCCAAATACTCACCGCTTTATATAAATTGTGATTATTTTAGACATTAAGCGCTAAAAAAGTCAATATTAAACGTAAGTATAGGGAATTTCGGGATAAAAAGAAAGTGTTTGAGGATATAATCTAGAGGTCGTTAACAAGATCAGATAAACATTGGTCCGATAATGTATGATTTACGAGATACAGGGCATTAAAGTTTACGATAAAATTTTTTAGTAATAATCTAATTTGATAAAATATGTATTACGTTTATTAATCAAAATTTTACTTTCTCATTTTGGCCATTTTTGAACGACATGAAAATGAATGCACTGATATATCATGTATTGGATTAGAAACGACGTACAGGTAGCAAATAATACGTACAAGTATGTTTTAAAGGAAAATAAATTCTGAATTTAAGCCCATATGATAGAGTTCATTTGCCAGGGTCATACCATTATTTAATTGAATTTAAGTCCTACAACTCTATCATTGTTCCCATGAGGACTAAAATATAATGAGGCATTCGTTAGGCCAATGATAAATTCTAAATTTGGGTAAGTCCAATGGTCCCTAAATATATTGTAAAAAACTTTAATTCTCTGTATATAAAAATACAACACAATGCAACAATGAATATTACTTCAAATAAGTTGAAGGAATGACATAAATAAATGTTTAAAAGTAAGAAAAAATACAAACTCTAATAGATCTCTATTCAATCTATTCAATTGTTCAATGTTAACTGACTATAGAGAATGCCGTAAAACTTTTTTTATAGTTAAGGGCAAAATAATTTTTTATTTTGTTTATATACATATATATATATTTTTCGTTTAAGTCTCTTATTTCAAATTGAGCATGGACGATTGTTAGAATAAATATAGAATCTTAAGTGTACATTTAGTAGCAGATACATATGTAGTTTGTTCTTGTAACTATATTCTAAGGTAATTTCAATACTGAATGAAACTATTTGGTTAAGAGAGTTTGTTAATTTATCAAATGTTCTAAGAATCTAGCATGGAATTATTTAATAGAATCCATTATTTTAATAAGATCTGATCTTGGAAAAACCGCAAATTTTAATTGTTCTTCTCTACAGAGAAGTTAAACTGTGGGGAAGATGATATTTCCCCAAAAATTAGTTATTGTTTTATAATTTTGAAATTGTAAAGCAAATTTTTGTTTCCTTTGTAAAATTAATGAATCAAAATGCTACTTGGCTTCAATATTTCTAAATAAAGTTAATAGAAATTGTTCTAAAAGTCAACTTTATAGTTAAATAGACTTCAACCAATTTTTGAAAGTTTTGAATGGAACACCCTCAAAAACATGAAACGTTACTTTACATTTAAATGTTTGTTGTTAAAATGGAATAAATGCTTTATTTTCTGATGAACTCTGATCAACTTATGATGCTTTCTTTCGAGACGTTTTGTTTAAACAAATATTTAAGTTAAATCACCTCTCAACGTTGCTATAGGTTAACACGAATAAAAATAGCAATGTTTTCTATATCGCTTCTATATTGTTTGGACTAACGACCGCGAGTAATTTTTATATCTGTTGAATTCTATTAGGTTTCACAAAATTGCGTTAAAATACTTACTAAATCTGAATCATCGCGTTCTGACATGTTGCCATTGATAAATCCTAATATTTAAGGTGGGTTATTGCATATCGCTCACTTGCATACTTAGGTACGTATTTTATTTTTAGATTAATTGTTTTAATCTATTATTATGTTTGTTTTTTTTCTGAAATAGTGATTTTAGAAATCTCATTATTTTCCCTAGCTTTGTGATGTATAATAGTGCGTAATCTATTTAATGGGCCCTGAAATACTGGAGATAATAGTTTTGCCCACGCCAACCGAGTAGGACATGAATGAACTAAGAAACCATTGGGAAATCGTATTACTCATAAACGTTTGATTTATTATATCAATTCGAATGAAGAAAGTCTGCATCGTCACTGAAAGAGTATTAGTTTAGGTCTTATTTATTGATATAAAAAATGCAAGAAGTTTTTTTAATATGTCCCAATAAAATCACTGATTTATGGGGATTTAATATTCGGTTTGTATCGGGAGCTTTATGGAACAGTTAATTGTGTGATCAAGTTAAGAAATTATGACTAACCTCAATGATTTCATAAGTTATACAAAAAAAATTGAAAATTATAGGAAACGGTACCTTTGGCTCTGAGCGATCCAGATGTAAAAAATACTCCAGCCATGTGCTTCTTCACAGAACGAATTTTTTTTTATAGACTCACTCCGGTGGGGGATCGCGCCACAAGATTAATCAATGGTGTAAACGTAGCAAAGTGGCATCTAACACACCAGAAATTCTCGTTTGAAAACCTTCGCCGATGATGATGGATGATTCATTCGAAAATTCGCGCGTTTCGTTTCGTGTTTTACGAGTTGTCGGGTCGTCGGGTTTCGTTTGTCTCGGACTTGTCGTTTCTGAAATTACTCAAACTATCGTTGCCATTTTATCCGTTCCCCCACTAGACGGGCCCCGTTTTATACGTCACAACATAAAAAAAGAGCAATATTCCCACACTTTCCTATAGGATTATTGGGTACCCGGAACTATTCCGGCCAGGATGCAAGTGTGCTTGGTTGACTATTTTAGGATGATTATTAGTTTGTAAAAAAATTCAACAATACCTGCTGAAATTGTAGAGACCTTTTGCGTTGAGTTTTTTTTAGAAAAATCATCTTTATATGGAAATTATGTTTTAAAAAATCTAATAGTACTTTCAATATGAGCGAAGTGAATTCATTTTTTGGAGTTTTTCTCATAGAGAATTTTCATATTTTAAACAATTATTTCTTATATTTACTATTTAGAAAAGTAAATAGAGAGCAATATTGAAGGAAATAACTTTTTTCGCTCTCGTTATGCTCGCTTTTTTTTATGGGAAACCAGTGCATTTTTGTGGGTTTTTTTTTCTTTGGAAATCTCATAACAGCTCTATTATTAGAAAGATTTATTATTTTTTTATACATAAAATATTAAAATACATATTTTTAATATTTTTTTATGAGTCGAGTATTAATTAAATATAGTATTAAAATTTGTATTGTATGTTACTTTCGAGAAACCACTGAAAAACCATCCCGAAACGAATAAAAATAACATAAAAACAGATTTAGTTCCGCTTTCTGAAGGGAATCCCGTGTGGTGACCTTTATTAATCACTATAATTTTCTATTAATTGCAATCGGCATAAACAGTGAAATTTATTTTTAATACATTGCGCTTCACTTTTTATTTTTGTTTGATAAAAAAAAAGAAAATTGACTTCGGCTAACTAGGAAGCTGACAGTTTTTTCTCTTTGAAATTAAAACGTAGAAAACTAGCGAAAACAATGAAATAGAGAATTCCCAGCGATTGAAACGTTTACCGAGGAGGCAAAGAACTGAAAACCGACAATAAAATCATTCCTTCACATATCACGCTTGGATAATCGTTTAAATACCAGAAGCCAGAACAAGAACAATATGGTATTGCTTTTTTATTACGGCATTTTATTACTATTAAATGCACTCGCCGAGCGATAATTAGTACGTAATTACGTTAAATTGTTATAATAATTTTAATTTTTATACGCGAATTAGTGTAAGTTATATTTTTGTGACATTCCGGGGAAAATGTGAAATCCCACATTGCAATATTTAGACATATTAAATAATACAATTTAATTGCAACGTGTACCATTAAATGGGAATCACCTTTTTGTAAAGCGGACATTTAAGTATTGATTAGGGATGATTATTAATGTTGTTTTTTCAGGTTGGTATGACTAATAACTAAAATTGTATTATTTAATATAAGCATTGTCCTAAATTTCTGCTGAAGTCCCGTTGTAAATCAGGTTTATTAGTTTGATCGATATATTAATTGTATAATGGGGTTCCACTGTCCGATTCCTAGATTTTCAAAGTATTCTAAAGAATTAGCGGTCTCATTATTATTGTTTAGTTTTACGTTGGTGAATACGTAATGTAAGTCATCATCATCCAGGCGCCAATTTGTATTTGAATAATGATGAATTTACAACAGAATTAATTGTCAAAGAGATTGCTTATGAATAATGGTGCGTGTGTGATGAACTTTTAAAGAAATTTCTGTCATCGTACCAGAAAGGACGATGGCGATTTTAAGCGGCAGACACTTTCTACCAACCTCATGGCTAAGGAGGCGACATCGGCTATTTTTAGAGCTCCGCTAGTTGAAGTTGAATAAAGGAATGTACCTACGTATTTGTGGGCTGATCAGATTCTTGGGGAGGTGATCAGTAAGTTTCCAAGGAAAATAAATTGGTATTAATTTAGGAAAATTTTAAACAATTATTAAATATCTATAACAGGTATGTCAATTGAATAAATATGGGTCTGAGAGTAGATAATTAAATGAGATAAGAATTCATACTTTCGATATAAAAATTTTGAAATTCCAATAAAATAAAAAATATATTTATATTTGTAACCCATCATTAAATCTTATAACTCAAATATTACCTATAATAATTAAATGACCTATATTTATTAAGTAGGCTTCAAACTTGTTGAATCTTGTCAACCAAATGAGGTTCACGGCGGCATATCAGGTGGCTCAATTACTAATAAACTGAATTACCTAGAGTAAACTTATCTCGTTAGTTTATTTCAATTTAAGTTGCTGTTATGTTGATGTAAAAGTGCAAATTTAGTGAAAATGGAGAAATTTTCAGCCCACTTTACAAGGCAGGTTATTTTTTTTTTAATTGTTTATAGAAGATAAATTCTTTTTTCAACATTTTTGTTTTTCTGAAATATGAAATCATTGATAGTTGATTTATTTATTGTTTTTTGCTACTTTATTTTTTTATGAAATATTGACGAATATTACTATCCTATATGTAGTACATAAGAAACATAAGTTGCTATAGATATCAAAATTTTCTTATTTTCCAAAAGTTATTTAGTGCTAAATTTCTTGATTTGAAATTAATTTATTTGTAAATGTAAAATTGTTGTTTAGAAAGGCTTTTCCGTACATGACTCGTTGGCCGTGTTGGAAAACGATGACATAAATGCCCATACCATAACGCGATTTCCACCAGTTAATATAGTTAAACATATAACCGATGAGGATTCAGGTGAAGAAGACATGATAATATGTCAATAATTTTTTTTATATAAATACTATGTACATACGTATTTATTACGGCAAGGTTAATAAACCATCAGTTTTTGTATTTTTCTTTATTGAAAAAATAGGAGGTGATAAGTAATCTTCGGAGCTAAAGTGCTTCTCTAGTTAATACAGTACATTTTTAATTTAGTTTTTACTTGTTTATCTTTATGCTTAGAGCGAAAAGATAGACCAATTTTCTTTAACTAAACAAGTTTTATAGGATGCCCATTGTCGATCTGTAAAATTGTGATGACATTTTCTACAGAACAGATTTCGTAAAGGAAAAACACAAAGAAAAACATGTATACATAAGGTGTCACCGAAGAATTACAGAACACCAAAATTGCCGCCTTATTTTGTACCTTTGAAAATTTTTTTTCGATTTAAATCGATGTAACGGATTAAAGTAGTGTAAGGAAGAACTACAATGGAACTAAGAATGGAATTCGGTAGTCTTTAGCCATTAACTTAGATTCTAATTCGTTATCAGTATGCATAATGGGCGGCAGAAGTAATCTTCAGTTGTCTATAAAAAGGCATGTGTATCACTTAAGTGGAATTATCTTATAAGAATTGTTATTACCTCTGGTCTTTTGATTTCCAGAAACAATTTGACCACATAGTTTTGTATATGTAT
>JABRWK010000191.1:57229-119969 GCA_013372445.1 Hypothenemus hampei | reverse complement strand
TTAAATACATAAGAAAATCTTGTTAAACAAGCAAACATCCAAAAAGTAAATGTCATTGAAAATGTTACTTACGATGTTTTTCCGGGAAGGTATTGATATCATACTCATTACTTATTAGTACGTTTTGAACTAAAAAATGTATTATTAATACCAAAAAAGAAATTAGAAAATCAAAACGAAACATCTGATTGAAAATTGAATTGTATTCGACTAGTAGAGGACAAAAAATTGTATTGACAGTGTAAAATTTATATTAACATATCCCTTCAAATAGAATCGGAAAACAATAAAAGATCACGTAAAATCGGTTTTATTTAAAAAACTGAAAACATTGTTTATAAAATATAAATAGAAATTATACATTTTTAAATTTCAAACTATGACTTTGCAGAATTCAAAAAAGCGCGATTTTTCTCAAATTTACTCCACTCATTATTCTTTATGGTTCACCAAATCCCACTAAAATTCGTTCTTACCCGAGTAAGTTGTATGTATAATTAATAAGTTTGGATGTCGATTGATTTTGTTGGGCAGCTCCTCTGTCAATTTTTGTCACATAACATTCGATCATTTTCCTATAAAAAGACCTATTTGGGAAATGATTTTTTTTAGAAAAATCGAGATTACAAAAAAGATTACTCCTTGTTGTGGGTATTTGTGATATATTACCTTTGGCAAACGTTTAATTGGGCCGAATAACATCTAATACTGATTGTTATGTTAGATTTTCTTTTATTTAAAAAAGGTAAACATCTGCTTTTAAAGAATGTTGTATGATTATTCATAGAAAAAATATGTAATTGAAAAACTAAAAATTACGTAATAATTTTGTTTTCGACCTAATCTAAATAATAACCTGAATGCCTGCATAAACTGTATGCCCATTTGTAACAAATTTTAAATAACAGCAAGAAGTCACCTCTAGATCATTTCTGTATAGTTGGGACTTATAGTGTAATATAAAAGTATCTTCATTATCAATCTAAAAAGGTGGGTAACAATTTAATGAATTACCCTGTATAAAATGCAGTTTAACAATACATCTCTATTGTTATTGCATAGTTGTGATTGTTATTGAAAAACAAATAATGAACGATTTGAGCGTGTTTACAGATTTTGTAAATGTGTATCCTCATTTACATAATGTGTTCGGAAATCCGTGTGCGCCGAATAATAAAAATACTACACTCTCGGGCTCGGAAAACCCTAAAAACAATGACACCAAGTGATTTTTATTAATTTATTCAATGGTATGTGTGTTAATTATATCAACATTTTATAAATATTGTTATTCACTTTTACCATTTTTTCTTTTGGTAATAATATTTATCTGTTATATTTGTAGATATTACTTTAAAGTGCCTTACTACCGTAAATGTAATTTAAATTTTAAATAAACACAATGAAATTCGATATTTTAATTAACATTAGCTGACGTAATTCTTAATTATTCTTCCGAGTTAATTAAACAATTTCTTTGTTCGTACCACCAAAAAAATGACAAGGGATGACATAAGCGGGCTGCTCAAGAATAAATTAAAAGTTATACAAATGAAAAAATATGAAGCGAATCTATATACGAGTGAGTGCACGATTAAGCCAAGTTTTGATTTAAACTTTGATTGACAAGAGTCTTAATTTGTTCTTCTTTGACTCACACTCAGGTGGTTCAGTTTTTCGTTCTCGTCGTCGGTTCAAATTGATCTGCCTTCTTTGTCTTTCAAATAGCACTAAAGGCGCGTCATCGACCAGTATAGAAACGTTAAAAGAAACCAAATCAAAGGGAGCTATTGAAATAGTGGTAAGTAATTTTACAGAATTGTTTAATGTGGAAATCCCCAATTTTCCTGAAAATTCATTTAATTTTAATTAGATTGTTTATGTTTAAACCGAGATTTTGAGAAAAAATAAAATAAATACTAATTACCACAAGGAAATAAATCATTACTAGATTTGTGTTGTGAATGGTACTTTATTTTCCTGTAATGATCACTGGTATTTCATCCAATACTTAATTTCAGGAAGTTTTATTTTTAATAAAACCTATAAAATGAGCTTACTTTTACGTCTTTACAGAGACTGATCAGATAAGTATGATCTAACAGAAATTTTTAAATTGGGGAAACAGAGCTTTTATACAAGGCGTCTTGTTAATAATGGATCATATTTCAAGAGCGTAATGTTTGGAACAAAAAAATCGATTTAAATCAATTTACATGGCACTGAAGTTGATGATAATAAACGTACAAGTGTCCAATATTGAACTGAATAACATGGAGTAATTTCATTAGATTTGACATACTTACCTACAAGTGTTTTTCTCGTGGACAAACCGAATTTAAGTTGAATACTTTTCTTTTGCATTTGTTGTTATAAATGCTTTTGCCAAGTACACAGCTAATTTCATTCAGCCATTGTTAGGATATAATCTATCTTTTAAAATTGCCGAGATCTAGTCCAGAAAAATCAAATAATCAGAGTACGTTTTCTATAACGTGCAAATACGTTTTTGTTCTAATAAAAATGGCAGTTATATAGGGTGTACCATATTCAGTGTTACAGCAAATTTACGCGACTTACAATAGAGAAAAGTCTGTATTTGTTTTTTAGCGTTATGTTATATTAAAAATGGCAAGTTTTCCGCTAATGATCTTATTTTTTGTACAGGGTGATCTGAATTCGGTGTCCGGTACCACTATTTTTTTCCAAATAAAACACTCTGTACATTATTTAAGAATTTGAATCTCTATTCGTTTAGATATATGTTGGTATGCGTTTTCTTTCCTTTATATTATACTGTTATTAACTATTTGATAATATACTTTTAATAATAGTAGATACATTTATAAAAAAGCAACGATTAAGGAACAAAAAAATGATAAGAAACTCAATGGAAGATACGAAGCATGCATTTTTGCCAATGGACATCAGTTTGAGCATTTGTAGAATAATATTCTATGCATTTCTGAAGTCTTTCATACATATAATTACTAAATATTATTAAAACGATATCAAGTAGTTGACAACAATGTAATATTAGGTAAACGAAACGCATTCCAACATAAATCTAAACGAATGGAGATCCAAATTCCTAAATAATATCGTCGGTCCACTGCCAAAGACACGAATGTGCAAATTTGGCGTATTTCACCTAAGTGTACTAGTGGATGTAAAAATCTTCAAAGTTTTTATTGACAAAATCACAAATGTGTACTTCAACTACAACTTACCCTACGTTGGTTTTTTAATTTTTTTGTATTTGTTTTATGACAGATGGGAATATTCAACTTTCATTTTCTTAAAACTGAAAATTTTCACATTCGTGGATTTGCCAGTAGACCGACGATATATCGAGTATGCAATTTGAAAAACGAAAACAGCGGAACCGTACACTAATTTCGGACCACCCTGTATAAAAAATAACATCATTAGAAAACTTGCTATTTCTCAAATAACATAACGTTAAAAAACAAACATACATATAGTTTTCTCTAACAATAAGTCACGTAAATTTGCTGTAACCCTGAATGTGGGATACCCCATATTTTTGTTATTTGTCACTCCCTGATAATATTACCACGAAAATGTGATGATATGTAAGAAGTTATAAATCGAAGATCTCATGCAAAACTAAGTATAAGAAGTATATGCCGTATATACATATGATCAGCCAAGGGAAATATGTTACACATTTTTCAATTTTGACAATACGTCCATATCCAGTTAAGCTTGGGTGATAGTAGAATCTGTAGCTTCAATTGTCAAAGAATGATCAAATGTGGCTTATTTATTCACAAATTTTGTGAATAAATAAGCGAGATGATTACTTAGCATTGATTTACAGAGACATAGTAATAAAAATAATTGTTTAAAAAGTGAGTTATGTCTGTCAGATGTAGAGAATACATACATATGTATATTGAATATCGTTGCTTAAGAAGTTCCATGTACTAACGCTATTTTGGAGAGCTTTTACAGGAGGGCTAAAAATCGTATTTCGCTCTTCTGAAATTGATTTTTTTATGTTAATATGTAATTAAATCATCTCACTAACATTCTGATATATATATTCGCATTTAGAAAAATGGGATGTTAGATTTCGTGTCGATATGCGATAAAAACTCCAGTTGGTCGAAAAATTAGTTAGCACATGTGACTCCTTAAGTGATGAAATTCTGTCTATATGCAACTTGAAAGCATTAGAATTTCGTTTACTAGTAAGTTATCACATTTGAAGAATGGAAAAGTAAAAACAATAATCATGTGTTATAAAAGAAACTTCTCATATTATCTGCTAAGAAACTTCAATTAATAATAGAAAAATAGTAAATAACGGTAAAATACAGGACAGATTTGGCACGTATATTCATAAATATGTATATGAAGAAAGCAAATATTCTAACTGAAAACTATAAAACAGGGGACACTCTTACACGGGTTATAAAAATGTAGCGATCAAAACGCATTATCGTTAAAAAATCAAATAAAATGAAGGAAATGTAGAATTATAATAATACATATGATAATTTATTTATGTATTTATTATACACATGTGAATAGAACGCCTTTCAAGAAAATTATTTATATGTGTACAATGTACAAATGAACAACGTGAATATTGATCAAATAATCCAAAATAAAGGACTCAAGAAAATAGTTAATGAATAACAAGGAATTTTAAATTTTCTTGTCATTAAAATTCATGAATGCATCTAATGTACAGATGAAATCAACCACCACATAGTCAAGCTTTAAGTAAACTAGATCTTAGCTTTTTATTAACAAACACAGTAGTACATACAAAGTTAAAAGTCTTGGACCCCTATATACATATAAAAGATGTGGGCCATGTTTAATTTATTTTTCACTACTAGACAATATGTTTACTTATTTTGTGAATATATAAGATCATAAACAATAGGAGATAAGAGACGTCTGTGTTTTTATTGAAATTAAAAAAAATTGTCAATTATATTTAGTTTGATTCTTGTTTAAATGCGCAAATATTGTTTTTTTTTGTTTTAAAATGCTAGGACGTGAAATTTCGCTCTTAAATAGGAAGAACATTGATTTACATGAGGCTGGTCATTCAAATCAGACACAGAGGTTATTAGAGATTGGAAGAACGTGAATTATATGAGTTATTCGAAGGCATGAAGAAGCTGGTACTATCAAAAGAACACTGTATAGTGGATAACTTAGTACTAAATAGAATAGAGGATTGGTTTATGGACCAATATGCTTGTAGGCATCGATACGATCTAACTTCAGCTTTTAGGAATCATTTGCAATGTGCACTTCAATATCTACAATTAGAAGAAAATTTCGATATGCAAATCTTTGTATATGAAGGCATTGATCATATTTATTCTACTTCCACGATACTGTAGATACTGTACGACTGTAGGCAATCGTCAACAAATTCAGAATTTTTCACTAGAAGTTGCTTCTTTTCAAGAAAAACAATAATACTTGATGGGTCATTATGTATAATCGCCGAACTCCATTAACTTCTATTTGTTAAAAGCTCACAAATCATGTGTCAATCAACAGCGTTATTAGACACATCGTTTATCTATTACGCAACAAATTGGATGAAAATTTCATCTTCATGAAAGACAATGCCGGGCCATATAACAGAAGAACGATTCAAAGGCTATTTAGAAAATATTACAAGATTGCTTTAATCAGCAAACTCATCAGATCAGAATCTTATAGAAAAAATGTGGGATTTTAACACAAGAATAATTCACGGCCGCATAAATCCATCCCATAATACAGATTAATTAATTGTAGAAACAGTAGAGAAATAGAACTACTACTCCTTAGGAAACAATCTACGGCTTGATTGCCTCAATGCACCATTGTGTTAGCATATTAGTGAATAGAAGAAGAGATCATTCTGACTACTCATTAAGATTCAGTTTAAAAAAAGGATTTCTCCATTTTTTATTATATTGAATTTACAAAAGAATACAATATTTTTCCTGCTGTTGTTTTGAATTTGTGTAAATTTTGGAAAAAAATTGTTATTCCCAAAAACCAATTCAGAAATTCATGAATACATTTTTATTTAATTAACCACGTAATTAATTACAAAATACCGGCGATCCAAAATTTTTAACATTGTGTGTAGTTTTTCCAAAATGCGAAATATAGAATGACATTTTTTAAGATTATTTTTCCAATTTTTTATTTAGTGTCATCTTAGAAGAAATTGAACATGGATTTATGAACAATGCTTCACTTAGATTACGTTTTTACTAAATGAGTCTATTACTAATTCATCGTTTTGAAAAATTGCAGTAACTGCTTTGAAATCTCCTTGTAACATTACTGTTAGACTAAATATACAATTAGGTAACATTCACACAAGTCGAATGCGAAAAAATGCGAAAGCGTTTACAACAGAAAGTATTAGTCACATGTAGTTTGAGATAAATTGGCAAGCACTAGTAATGGTGTTACCGACATTTCTAGAGATGTCCTTATGAGAATTACGGACATAAATCTATTTAAATGATGACTGAAAAAATTCGCGTTAATTTTAAATCAATTGCTAACAAAAATCTTTGAATGAATCATTTTTTTAAGCTTGAAAATAGTTCCCTTTATTTATTATGCCTGTGGGTCCCACTTTGTAGAAAAATATATTACATACCTATAAATTATTATCCAATTCTCAGGAATCGTAGTTTTGATCAGCTTCCTGGAAAAAAAGATCTCGAATCATTGCCGAAAAATTTATTTGGCGCCAGGAAATAAGCAATTCATTCACTCGATCAGGTGGGACAACTATGACTCAACTATTACGAAGATTTTCAATGAGCATCGGGGACTCTCCAGGATGTTTCACGCAATACATCGTTACATTATTACCCACTGAGTATTTTAAAATAGCTAAAGCGTGTTAAAAATAGATCAAGGCGTGGTAATTTATTTTGATATTTTATCTCGTTGATAAACAGTTAAATTACATTCAGTATGATGATTTGATAAATCTATCAAGACGCACATAAAATTAAATATGTACATGTAACGAAGGTAAGTCTTTTTATGCCTTATAAACCCCCTAAAAACAATATTTGGATGTATTTGACTGAAAAGAGAATAACCCTGTATCAGTAAAATTTTATATAAATAAACAGAAAGTCATATTACTTGTTTGATTATCTGTATGTGTATAACAGATGTTTCTAAATTAGTAGAACAAATTTCTACTATATCTTTATAGGTTAATACCTATTTTATTTGGAAGTTAAAACTAAATTTTCTTTTTTTCGTAAAAATAAATACATCATTAAAACTCGTTACTCCATTATGATGAAATCTGAAATGCTAAGTATTATTTGTTACTTAAAAGATATTTTTTTATTTCACTTTGCACTTAAAATTATTTGCAAAAGTTTGATTTTTGTTGCACCCTTCACTCTTTTTAATTTTTTTTTTGTTCAAAATTACTTCTACAGCAATCTTTCAACATTTATTAGACTCATTATGCATTACCTGGTATGTCTTTATTACAAAAAATAAAACATTCTGACTACAGGATAATTTCTATACTCGGTTACCGTAGCTAGAAAATTACATCTAATAAAATATGTATATTGAGTCGACGCCTATCGTAACATCTTGTTACTATATTTTTTCCTTGATAAGTATGGCTGTAATTCTTGCATAAACTTTGTCTATTTTGGTGCGATTCTTCAAAATTGATGTAAATAATCTATAGCCAATTATAATTCTTCGTTAGTTAATTTTATTAATCGGATGAAAGAAGTAGGTAAATAATTACAAATGCAATTCATTTAATTAAACATAGTAAGTGCTGTTTACGGCATATTTCTCTTAACTGATAAGCTCACCCGATTAATAAAAAATGCGAAATATGGTAAAACACTCTACTCGTTATTGTTTTTCTCCATTAATATCTTATACCAAAAATAGACCAATNGAGAGCTTTTACAGGAGGGCTAAAAATCGTATTTCGCTCTTCTGAAATTGATTTTTTTATGTTAATATGTAATTAAATCATCTCACTAACATTCTGATATATATATTCGCATTTAGAAAAATGGGATGTTAGATTTCGTGTCGATATGCGATAAAAACTCCAGTTGGTCGAAAAATTAGTTAGCACATGTGACTCCTTAAGTGATGAAATTCTGTCTATATGCAACTTGAAAGCATTAGAATTTCGTTTACTAGTAAGTTATCACATTTGAAGAATGGAAAAGTAAAAACAATAATCATGTGTTATAAAAGAAACTTCTCATATTATCTGCTAAGAAACTTCAATTAATAATAGAAAAATAGTAAATAACGGTAAAATACAGGACAGATTTGGCACGTATATTCATAAATATGTATATGAAGAAAGCAAATATTCTAACTGAAAACTATAAAACAGGGGACACTCTTACACGGGTTATAAAAATGTAGCGATCAAAACGCATTATCGTTAAAAAATCAAATAAAATGAAGGAAATGTAGAATTATAATAATACATATGATAATTTATTTATGTATTTATTATACACATGTGAATAGAACGCCTTTCAAGAAAATTATTTATATGTGTACAATGTACAAATGAACAACGTGAATATTGATCAAATAATCCAAAATAAAGGACTCAAGAAAATAGTTAATGAATAACAAGGAATTTTAAATTTTCTTGTCATTAAAATTCATGAATGCATCTAATGTACAGATGAAATCAACCACCACATAGTCAAGCTTTAAGTAAACTAGATCTTAGCTTTTTATTAACAAACACAGTAGTACATACAAAGTTAAAAGTCTTGGACCCCTATATACATATAAAAGATGTGGGCCATGTTTAATTTATTTTTCACTACTAGACAATATGTTTACTTATTTTGTGAATATATAAGATCATAAACAATAGGAGATAAGAGACGTCTGTGTTTTTATTGAAATTAAAAAAAAATTGTCAATTATATTTAGTTTGATTCTTGTTTAAATGCGCAAATATTGTTTTTTTTTGTTTTAAAATGCTAGGACGTGAAATTTCGCTCTTAAATAGGAAGAACATTGATTTACATGAGGCTGGTCATTCAAATCAGACACAGAGGTTATTAGAGATTGGAAGAACGTGAATTATATGAGTTATTCGAAGGCATGAAGAAGCTGGTACTATCAAAAGAACACTGTATAGTGGATAACTTAGTACTAAATAGAATAGAGGATTGGTTTATGGACCAATATGCTTGTAGGCATCGATACGATCTAACTTCAGCTTTTAGGAATCATTTGCAATGTGCACTTCAATATCTACAATTAGAAGAAAATTTCGATATGCAAATCTTTGTATATGAAGGCATTGATCATATTTATTCTACTTCCACGATACTGTAGATACTGTACGACTGTAGGCAATCGTCAACAAATTCAGAATTTTTCACTAGAAGTTGCTTCTTTTCAAGAAAAACAATAATACTTGATGGGTCATTATGTATAATCGCCGAACTCCATTAACTTCTATTTGTTAAAAGCTCACAAATCATGTGTCAATCAACAGCGTTATTAGACACATCGTTTATCTATTACGCAACAAATTGGATGAAAATTTCATCTTCATGAAAGACAATGCCGGGCCATATAACAGAAGAACGATTCAAAGGCTATTTAGAAAATATTACAAGATTGCTTTAATCAGCAAACTCATCAGATCAGAATCTTATAGAAAAAATGTGGGATTTTAACACAAGAATAATTCACGGCCGCATAAATCCATCCCATAATACAGATTAATTAATTGTAGAAACAGTAGAGAAATAGAACTACTACTCCTTAGGAAACAATCTACGGCTTGATTGCCTCAATGCACCATTGTGTTAGCATATTAGTGAATAGAAGAAGAGATCATTCTGACTACTCATTAAGATTCAGTTTAAAAAAAGGATTTCTCCATTTTTTATTATATTGAATTTACAAAAGAATACAATATTTTTCCTGCTGTTGTTTTGAATTTGTGTAAATTTTGGAAAAAAATTGTTATTCCCAAAAACCAATTCAGAAATTCATGAATACATTTTTTTATTTAATTAACCACGTAATTAATTACAAAATACCGGCGATCCAAAATTTTTAACATTGTGTGTAGTTTTTCCAAAATGCGAAATATAGAATGACATTTTTTAAGATTATTTTTCCAATTTTTTATTTAGTGTCATCTTAGAAGAAATTGAACATGGATTTATGAACAATGCTTCACTTAGATTACGTTTTTACTAAATGAGTCTATTACTAATTCATCGTTTTGAAAAATTGCAGTAACTGCTTTGAAATCTCCTTGTAACATTACTGTTAGACTAAATATACAATTAGGTAACATTCACACAAGTCGAATGCGAAAAAATGCGAAAGCGTTTACAACAGAAAGTATTAGTCACATGTAGTTTGAGATAAATTGGCAAGCACTAGTAATGGTGTTACCGACATTTCTAGAGATGTCCTTATGAGAATTACGGACATAAATCTATTTAAATGATGACTGAAAAAATTCGCGTTAATTTTTAAATCAATTGCTAACAAAAATCTTTGAATGAATCATTTTTTTTAAGCTTGAAAATAGTTCCCTTTATTTATTATGCCTGTGGGTCCCACTTTGTAGAAAAATATATTACATACCTATAAATTATTATCCAATTCTCAGGAATCGTAGTTTTGATCAGCTTCCTGGAAAAAAAGATCTCGAATCATTGCCGAAAAATTTATTTGGCGCCAGGAAATAAGCAATTCATTCACTCGATCAGGTGGGACAACTATGACTCAACTATTACGAAGATTTTCAATGAGCATCGGGGACTCTCCAGGATGTTTCACGCAATACATCGTTACATTATTACCCACTGAGTATTTTAAAATAGCTAAAGCGTGTTAAAAATAGATCAAGGCGTGGTAATTTATTTTGATATTTTATCTCGTTGATAAACAGTTAAATTACATTCAGTATGATGATTTGATAAATCTATCAAGACGCACATAAAATTAAATATGTACATGTAACGAAGGTAAGTCTTTTTATGCCTTATAAACCCCCTAAAAACAATATTTGGATGTATTTGACTGAAAAGAGAATAACCCTGTATCAGTAAAATTTTATATAAATAAACAGAAAGTCATATTACTTGTTTGATTATCTGTATGTGTATAACAGATGTTTCTAAATTAGTAGAACAAATTTCTACTATATCTTTATAGGTTAATACCTATTTTATTTGGAAGTTAAAACTAAATTTTCTTTTTTTCGTAAAAATAAATACATCATTAAAACTCGTTACTCCATTATGATGAAATCTGAAATGCTAAGTATTATTTGTTACTTAAAAGATATTTTTTTATTTCACTTTGCACTTAAAATTATTTGCAAAAGTTTGATTTTTGTTGCACCCTTCACTCTTTTTAATTTTTTTTTTGTTCAAAATTACTTCTACAGCAATCTTTCAACATTTATTAGACTCATTATGCATTACCTGGTATGTCTTTATTACAAAAAATAAAACATTCTGACTACAGGATAATTTCTATACTCGGTTACCGTAGCTAGAAAATTACATCTAATAAAATATGTATATTGAGTCGACGCCTATCGTAACATCTTGTTACTATATTTTTTCCTTGATAAGTATGGCTGTAATTCTTGCATAAACTTTGTCTATTTTGGTGCGATTCTTCAAAATTGATGTAAATAATCTATAGCCAATTATAATTCTTCGTTAGTTAATTTTATTAATCGGATGAAAGAAGTAGGTAAATAATTACAAATGCAATTCATTTAATTAAACATAGTAAGTGCTGTTTACGGCATATTTCTCTTAACTGATAAGCTCACCCGATTAATAAAAAATGCGAAATATGGTAAAACACTCTACTCGTTATTGTTTTTCTCCATTAATATCTTATACCAAAAATAGACCAATATTTAAACGTCTTTAAAAAAAAGTTAAAAAAATTATTAGTATCTGTTTAAGACATCTATTATTTTCACGAAATATCTTATAAAAAATCAAGAACTAACATTTAACAAAAAATTTAAATATAATTTGTTCGGTGAAAATCACATATTTCTTATTCTCCTTTAATTGAAGGTAAGAAATACCACTTTTGTCCCTTAAGCTTCTACATATTTTCTTCCATTTGAAATTGGAACTATTGAAGTATAATTAAAAAATTTTTGCATATGTGAATTGGTTAAATTGAAAAAATATGATTATAGACAATTTCTCAATGCATCTTGTAGATTATGTCACTTCATGATTGATTTGTAGTATATGCATAGGTGTCGTCTTATTGACAACTTTCTGAGAAAATAAGAATGATCCAATTCTACTTCAATCAATAGATGATTGTTAATAAAAATTGTTCAATATGATCAGGATGTCTTCGTAAATATTTAACATTAATAATAACTTATTACTCCATTTTGCCATTAGAATGTAATAGCTACTTGGTAGATCAGTCTCCATTAAGCAACACCTCTAGAACATCCGGAGAGTAAGAGGCTTAGTTCCGACAGAAATGCGACTATTTCAGGTAATTCTACCTTATATCATAATTCGTGTAATTGGATTAAACAAATTTCCGATAAAGTTATCATATTTTCAGGGAAATAACCCTAGAAGTGGACAACCGGAACTGGACAAATTATTAAATTTTAGACGAACACAAAAGAAGGGTTTCAGGAAACAGGGGATAGACTAATTGGCTGTCAAAGCCAGAACCATTAAACACTAAGAGGAGCTCCCTTACTGATCTACGTGTTTGGCGTTTGTTCTGGCTTTGATTTTCAATGGCCGAGCTGGTTAGTCAAGTGGAATGGTTATGTGAATGTTGGTCAAACGTCTCATATCGGTGCGAATTACACCTAGTTTAAATAACAGAGAGTTCAAAAGGGTACTCTTATAAACCGTCAATTGTAAGGAGGAAAAATAGTAACAAAAACCACATCGTATGTCATTGTCAAAAACATTCTTTGAAGATTGATTTAGAAGATTTAAAGATGTAAATGTGGAACAATCCTTAAGGCTGCTCACAAAATGTTCTAATAAAGACGCAGGATGGCACAAATATTCCAAAAATTAAGGTAGTTGAAGGCAAAGATCTTTCTGTTAATTTATTGTTTTTATTTTGTACTTTGCATTTCCAAACAAACATAACAAAATAATTTTTCTTTTAAATCTCTTAGAACGGATTTTCGGTTATGGTTAAATAACAGGAGAACCTTCGTGATGTTTTTCAGTATTCGAATATGAATTAATTACCCGTATGCCTTCAAATCTTACATTTCATCCTAAACTGCGACAAGTATTTTAAGGGAATATTTCATTGAAGATGTATAATAGTATTCCTGATTATCACTTTCCGTTTTCCTAAAATGATTTGCTGTTTGCATATACATAGAATGGTCGTTGTAGGAGAACTACCAAAAGATATACGCTTTCCCACTATTCTATGCCTTGTTGACTACAATTTTTTTCCTGCATATCCTGCTGGAGGAAAAAGAGAAATCAATCTATGATTGCTACAGGAATGTGACACTTATTGTTTGCGATGAAATGTTCCAGGAGGAAATTAGTGTTTGTTTATCTCTAGATCTCTTGCTCTTTTTCTTTTGTTTGTTCATCTTATTTACAAAATTGGTTGCAATATTTGTTGCTTTCGCTGTTTATAGTAGGTACCTCAAGACTCGGGGTCAGCAAACTACGTGCCGCAAGCCAAATTACGGCCCGCCGCCTGTTTTTTTTCCAGCCTGTTGTTGTTGTTTATATGATTTAATAATATCTAGAATATTGCTACTGTCCGCCTAACATAATATTTTTACTCGTCCTCTTTAAAAAAAAGTTTACCAATTCCTACCGTAAATTAAACTTTTCATCTTTCTTTGAGGATGTAAGGCTCGCTTAAAGTAAATTTTCATTCGTTTAAAAAATGTCTTCATATGATGTATTTCCTGTTCCAAGCACTCCTTCGTAGGTAATTTTTATCCATTTTTTCTCTTTATTGTTACCACTGAATAGTAAATAATTTTAGTTTGCATTAATATAAATATATTCCGTATTGGCTTCCTAAAAATGGCATAAATATTTATAAGTCGAATTGCTATATGACACAAATATACAGGACTTGTTCTTCATGACTTCAAACTATAGAAAGTTCATTAAGAAAGGTGGCTTTTACTCATGGATTTCCTTCATATCTACATGTTAAATGAAGTGAGGGTAAAGCACGAATATATGTTCTAATTTGTAATATTTTTTGTTTAATTTTTCATTTTTTCAAAAATAAAATTACTTTAGAAAAAGGGCATGTGCTATAGAAGCCCATATTTCAAGCACTTCTAGACAATTTCAAGATACAAAAACGAGAGTTAGAATTATAAATTTCTTTACAGTAATTTCGTCTTTTTAATTTAAATAAAAAAAACTGTTAATGCCTCAAAAACGTAAACATTTCTCATTCGAAAGCAATGTGCAATTCATTGTTTCCATTGAAACTTTTAAAATCTGAAAAGTAATTTGTCAATACATTCAACCAAATTAAAATATCTCTTATTTGAATCATGAAAGTTAAACATTACGTGGGGAAAGTCCAACAAACAATAGCTCGTATTTAATATCTCATGTTGTAACATCTATATTTAGCTGATTTTTCATCACAGATAAAATACATATATTTACGTATTTTATATTATCAAATCTCATATATAGATTATTCATAATACAATGAATGGAAAAAATTTAACCTTCGAGGTAAAAGTAATAATATAGTGAAATGCTCTTGAACCTTTTCGAACGTCTAGACAAAAAAGTATCAAATGTGCAACTATAAAAATTTAGATGTGGTGTGTAAATATGTAGAGAGAACGATTGTCCTTCGCGTTTATTTTGGCATCAGTTGCCAATGTTAATTTTCACCCTTCCTGTAACAATAAAACAATTTATTAACTGGGATAAAAAATTACGAGTTCGAAAATTACAGGTCCACCGACCGCAAATTATGGGTTTCGAGAGCATTTGGTTGATAACCTCTTAAATTAATTAGTAGGTATTCTTTCAGTTCAATGGTTAGGTAAATTTTTGGGTCTGGTTAGTTTACGATTAAGTGAACAAATCGTTGTTTGAAAAGAATTGTAAGGAAACCAAAAGTATTATGTATTTTGACAGTATAACAGTAGATGTGTCAGTGAAAATCCCAATCCAAATAAATAGTAAAAATTCCCGTTTTATTAAAGTCACATGTGATATAACAAAATAACCATAAATTTATTGTCGAGTTATTAAAACAACATCCTCTGTATTCAAAATATTTTCTTCTTTTCTAGAACTTTTTTCTTTAAACAACAAGCAAAAGAAGAAAGAAACGAAGAGGAAATACACAATTATCCGTAATATATCGAACAGGAAAAAGTACTCTCTAAATTTATTCAAAAACGAATTATAAAGGAAACAAAAATAAACAACATTTTGCGTGTAAATAAACCCTCTCATAAACGGCCTGTCAACAAGTCTTGGTAATTGTCGCATATAAGTATATTTAACATATTTAATGATGCCATTTGTTCGCGTTATTCCTTTTTGGTATCCCATAATTGGCGCAAATAATGCCAGTGATGATTGTTTTAAAATCCCTTGTAATTTTTCTCATGTATTTATAAATTACGTATTTGTTTTGAGTTTTATTATACGGACATATGTATGTATGTATGTATGTATGTATGTATGTAGTTAAACTAACAAGGAGATGGCACGAATTGTCCCCTCGACTTTTGAATGAAACACGAATCATTCGAAAGGATAGGGCCTAAGTATAAAAACTGCCGGGGCGTTTATTTGAATGGGCCTTGGTTTTCGAGAAAATTACATTTAAAGAATTCCAAGACCTTTAAATACACTTAACATACGGATACTTTCAATGAGCCGCGACAGCGCGGTGGTTAGCGTGAAATATTGTCAATATGCTGTGCTTTTTGTAATTTGGCGGCCGAAGTTCAAATCTTACATGGGCCTAAAACTTTTTTTTCTTTTTTTTTTGTTATATCTTTAAATTATTATTAAAAATAAAAATGTTGAAATGGATATCAATTATTTATTATAAAAATTAATCATTTGTTCACACAATTGTAAATTTATAAATAAGGCTATTACATGAAGAGATACGAAGTACCCTGTTTATGGCTATACAGGTATCAACCCTGAATGACTAGGGTATAGATTTTATTAGACTTCAGGTAGAGGTAAATTCTGGTTTTTCCCAAGAAAGATCGTTCGTCTAACCTTTTGCAGTTCTTATTATGTATATTTGCATCACTTTTGACTTTAATGTTGTACAGTAAAGACGTGTAAAAATGGAAGAACCAGTAGTTTTATCAGTAACCGATTTAATTAAATCATTAGCAAATTGTGATGTGAGCAAGGAAGATTTAACTGATAGCATTGCATATTTTCAAGGTAAATTCTTCACAATTAGTAAAAAAACTGTATTCTTCGTGAATTGCATTTGGAAAGAAAATCCATCATTTATTTTTTTTCGTTAGACCTGTTGCGAAAATTTGATATCATCCATGCCGAGCCGCCCAAAAACTTTAGCAAATGTGCAAAAGAAGTCGGGGGAAAATTGTTTGAAAAATTTCTAAAAATGCTTGGAAAACACCAATTTGCTGAAGAATCAGAGTATTTGTTCGATGACGAGGTGGATTTCGAAAACAAAGATAATGCGGAAGAGGTGGTAATGTCTCAATCGAGTTCAGAGACTACTTCTATGGCAGGAACTTCTTCATCTGGCAGTTTGGAAGAATACGAGCCAGTACCAAAACAGTCGAAAACTTATAAGCGAGTGCCATTTGAAACCAAATTAAAAATAGTCATGACTGCTGACGAACATCCAAATTGGAGCTTTGCAACGTTACAAAAACGGTTTCCAGGACAACTGCAGTTTCGCAAGCAGCTCTCACGATTCCGCCATGACATTTTAACGGGTGGAACGGTCTTTGACAAAATTGAAAATGTAAAGCGTTATGTGGCCGATCGCTTTAAAGAGGCTCGTGCAATAAAACAGCATGTTACAAGGCAGCAATTACAGCAATGGGCTATAGCCGCTACATTTCAATATAGGGAAACCCAATCCAGTGAGTCTAGTGAAGAAAGTTGTTTTAATTTCATTGCTTCAGCTCGATGGATTACCAATTTTCTTAAAGACTTTAAAATTGCTAATCGCAGAGTTACAAGATATGTGTCGAAAAAAGAAATGTTGTCTCCAGAAGAAACCACTAACGCCGCTATCAATTTTCAAGCTACAATACAAAATATTATAAACGATTACGATCCCGATTACATTATAAACACCGATCAAACGGGCTGTGAATATCGTGTAAATGTTTCTAGAACTTATACAACGAGAGGCGAAAAAATTGTGGAATTATTTTTAGGCGATATAAATAAAATTACCCATTCTTACACGGCCCAGTACTCCATAACGCAATCCGGAAAATTATTAGACAAAGTATTTCTGTGCCTCCAAGAACCCGGTGACACTTTTGGCAGTCGAGTCCAACTAGAAGTTAACAATTTGTTAAATGTATGTAAAAATGTCATTGTTGTTTGTTCAAAGTCAGGGAAGTTAACTTCTAATTTATATAAGAATTATTTAGAAACTGTATTATTGCCTCATGTAAAAAACAATACATTTTTATTGATCGTTGACTCTTGGGGAGGCCAGAAAAACCTTCATATGTATAATCAAATTTTTAAAACACCAGATAATAAACCCTCATGTAACTTACAAATAATACCACCAAAATGCACACCACTTTGTCAGCCGTGCGACGTGTATTTTTATAGGCAGGTCAAAATCATTATTAAGAAAATTCAGAATTATACAGATTTTACTACACAAGCCGACAAAAGAGAGTTAAACACTCGATATGATGCAATTAAAATTCAATCATTGGTACATTATTTGCTTTCAGCGCCATCATTTTCAGCAATGCTCAAATTTGCTTGGTATGCATCAAAATTGTCCAATGAGCGAGAAATTTTCTATAATGTTACGCAGATATGTTTTCCTCAAGATATTTATACTACAAAATGCTCTTTATGTAAAGAAAACAATTCATTTATAAAGTGTTCATGGTGTAAGAAAAATTTATGTTTTCAATGTTTATATGATCAATTTCATCCACAATTGTGTGAACAAATGATTAATTTTTATAATAAATAATTGATATCCATTTCAACATTTTTATTTTTAATAATAATTTAAAGATATAACAAAAAAAAAAGAAAAAAAAGTTTTAGGCCCGTGTAAGATTTGAACTTCGGCCGCCAAATTACAAAAAGCACAGCATATTGACAATATTTCACGCTAACCACCGCGCTGTCGCGGCTCATTGAAAGTATCCGTATGTTAAGTGTATTTAAAGGTCTTGGAATTCTTTAAATGTAATTTTCTCGAAAACCAAGGCCCATTCAAATAAACGCCCCGGCAGTTTTTATACTTAGGCCCTATCCTTTCGAATGATTCGTGTTTCATTCAAAAGTCGAGGGGACAATTCGTGCCATCTCCTTGTAAGATAATAGGGTATATAACTTTTAATTTAATGAAATATCTATCTGACTTTTCAAGAAAGCCCTTTCGTCGAAAATTGTTTATTATTTGATTGTATTCTAATCTTGATTATAGACAAAAAGTGAATTCAAAAATTGTACAAAACAAATTTATTATAGATTAGAGAACTCGCGTTTTTCAAAAGTTTAGAGTTCATATTTTAAATATTAAAACTTTAAGCTTATTGAGGGCACCTAGAAAAGAAAAGAAATAATTTTTTCGAAATTTGTTCGGTGTCTTCCTTTCGAAAAGAATATAAAAAACTTAAAATGAATTGGCCTACGATTTTTCTCTTATTTACATTCCTTCATAAAATCTTATTGAAATGTATTATAATTTAAGCTTGATGATCCAGCTGTTAATAGTAGAGCTACACGAGCTTTGTTAAAAATAAATGATCTCTATAGATGAGTTAGATTGGACGTGAAGGAAACGTACCTAGGCCATCTCGATCATCAGATATGACTTTCAACGGATTCTTATTTACTGTGTGGCATTGTAACTAGGTGTCCTACACACCTAGTAGTGCAACCCGGCATACACGTGTCGTACGTCTAATGAGGTAGTCAATATCCTCTTGAAGAATTTGATTCCAGGCTACCTCTAAACCATACTGAATTATATCGAATAAACCAATCATAAGTAATTCTAAAAATAGAATTAGACGAAGTCTTAGAATTTGATATGTATATCGATAAGCGGTTATAGTGTTTCATTCTCGCTCTTGGTCAACCACTATGTTTTGTTAATTGAAGTTCATTGTACATTACTACAGTAATTTAAAGCATCGCTTATTATTTTTCGAAAACATTGGTCAACAAGCTCTAAAATATTTTATCAAAATTCGAAAGATTCTTGTATATTGTTTATATTAAGAAAAAACCTTGTTTTTATCCATCTTGTTTGTATCTTCGGTATTTAGTTTTTTCTTGAAGTTTTATTCCTTATATAGTAAATCGACTTTTAAGGCATCACAATTAAATTTTCAGGTGTTTCGAAACTATCCCGTTGTAAATGTTAAATGGCAACGCGAATCTAGAATTTTGACACCTGCCATTATACTCTAGAAAGAAGTGCGTAGTTATTGCTGAATAGGTGAGAGATTCAATGTGTTTTTTCAGTAACGCGTATAGTTAAACGATACAGGGAAACTGATGAGCTTATTAGAAGAACCGGACAACATAGAAATCGTGTCACGACTCTGACTAAGTTCGTTTTTAAAGATTTCTCACCGCAAGACATAACAACAAGAATGTTGCATCTCAACTTCAAAACACACCTGGCATTCCAGTAAGCTTGGTACCTGTCCAATAACGACTTCAACAAGGACATTTGCATTCTCGCTTTGCTGCCCAACAGATACCGATCATAGTAGAGCTAGGTTAAACTTTTTCAAGGAGCATATCAATTTGAGTAAGTTGATTGAAAACGGGCTATTTGAACGGATAAATACATACTTACTTACTTACTTACAATACACGAATTGGTGTCTTTAAAGAAAAGAATGAACGATAGACATAACATAATTTTATTCGGTGGACGTTCGTTTTGGTTTAGGAAAGCATTTCATTATTGACAAGCTCAAACTTGGTGTTAAATAATGGATATCTCAATGCTGCAGCCTAATGTAGCGTTTACGCTACATACTGGACATTCTATCATTTGCTTCTTATATCAGTAAAAATTTTTTGCTGAAATAAGATTATATTCTACATTATGTAGCCAAAATAATTGAAGATTAATTATTAAGAGTTGGCATTGAGTCTGTAGTTTGGCCAAAACAAAGTACTAACCTTAATCCAATAGAGCATTCTGAGATATATTCCGAAGGCAACTAACTGTTCATTCAAACCGGTCTAGCAACTATCAGGATTTAGAATGACTTCCGGTTGAAATTTTGTATCAACTAGATCAAAATACCATACGAAGTCTTATTTTAAGTATCGGCCGTCGATGCTAGGACACAATTAGTAGCAAAGGTGACAATATTTGTTATTCGGATTATAAAGTGTAGAAATCCCTGGACTAACTTGTTTCAAAAATTTTAATTTTGAATTTTGTTTTATCTTTATTGTAACGATTTTTATAGAAAATTTTTATAGAATAGAAAATGTTCCATTTTAATAGTCCAATGTGACATAACTTATTAAAATATATTGTCTTATTTGTCCAATATGTTTTACAAATAAAATAAACACAAACTTATTAGTATTTAGTTTCCTGATGCAGTGTATTTTTTTTGTTTCCACTGTAATGAATCTATGCCACTCTTTACGATAACGTTAATGCTTTATAGTTAAAGCTAACAGAAAGTAAGGAAGCAATGAAATACGAACAAAAGTATTTCCCAGCTTTGCAAATCACTGATTCGAAATTGGTTCAGTTGCGTAAAATATCTTTTTTTTTTTTGAAATATAAAATAGTAACTTTTTTCGAAATTGAAAGTGTACCTATACATAATTACTGAGATGATATGTTATTTTCTTGAATATTCTCCATTTTCAATATGGGTATCACATAAAAAAGTAAAATAAAATTTGATAAAAAAAACCGTACCATGAAATAACAATTCGATCATGAATAACATCCATACATACATCACCTGTTGACCGTATAACTACATGTCCGAACAGTAAACATCTTTATTTCCTTTGTTGTCACTTCTGATTTACTATCAGGTGAGTACATTCGTTTGTGCGTGGACCGCCACGCGGTGCAATATTACACCAAGGAGTGAAATATTACTTCGGGCGCATTCCTCAGATGGTGAGAACGTGATAAAACTTACCAACTGGTCACGTGGGTCACAATATAAGACTTCTTTTGTACATTACCCTTTTGAGGTACGGTTCGCATTTTGCGCAAAATTTCCAATCCAGACAAAAGAAGAACAATGTCATCGGGAACACGCGCTAAGTGAACGTGATGTTTCGAGCTCTGATATGGAAAGAGGTCGACATTTTAGTGCAATATATAGAATTTCAAATGAGGAGTGTTTTTATTCGGATCAGTTTTTTAACAGTCCGAGATTAATCATGAGCTTCCTACGATTCGGATTCTTCAGCCTACTGGGGTTAATATGCTCGCTTGTAGAGTGCATTTACATCGAGGATGGTTCTTTAAATTAAAGAAATTACCCATGCAATTTAGCAAGGCCTAATATAGAGTTGGATTTTCATATAGTTTTTTTAGTGACTTTCCCTCTATCAAGATCAGTTACAATTAGAAACACGGCAATTGATTGTTTTAAAACGAACAAGGTTATGGTGTAAACGCGGTTATGTTAAGTACTGTAACGGACAGCATAAGTTGCAAATAAGCTGATGATCGGGCAGTATTTTATCATAAAGTGGGTCTTTTACCTTCTTCGATATACCCCTATCGTGTTTGTCTTGTTTTTGCTTACAGGACATATGTATTCTGTTTCCATTATAAGAAAATTTCTTTAAATGCTGCTAATTATATCAATATCTTAATTTAAATATTTCCGGTTATAATTATCGAAAAGTAAATCAATGAAAAATCATTTTGTGTAAGTTTTGCGAAATAAGGATAGTTAATACACGTGTAGTTAAAAATGTATTTTTTCTTAATGGACATCTCCAGGTTTTTCTAATATATCGTTTGGATTGCAATTTTCTCAAGAGTAGAATATCTATGTGTTCTAGGGTATTAAAATAGGATGAGACTGGGTTCAAGATATTGTTAACAAATACTTATTAAAATTAAAATTAATTAAAATTAATAAATACTTATTAATTAAATTAATTAACTTTTATGGTTCTGAATAGACCATCTCTTATAAGAAATTGAGAACTTTCAACAATTTTAAAACCTTCCATGTTCCCAACATTAAACCGCATCTAGAAATCGCATACTCAAAAGGTTATTTTGTTACTAGTATATGTATATTACAAACCAATATACTAAAGTTATTGATGTTATACTGCTATTACAAGGATTATTCAATTAAAATTCGTTTGATCGACGTAACTTTAACTTCGTCGCAACGTCATTCAGATGTCAATATTATTTATTTAATATTGTTAATTGAAAACAGAGTCTAAGATAGAAAAAATTTCCAAAAATAGTCAAGTAATAAATTTTTTAACTGTTGTAGTAGAATGTGGTAGTGTGCAGTTTCGTAATATTTTTAAGACAAGTTTGATCGCTTTTCTTTCCAATACATGAAGCAACGAAATATTGTAAAATACATAATACATCATTTTAGGTGGGCTACCTCAGCCTTAATAATGACATCCTTATCTATTCTTATGGAACTTCATTGAACATATACAGGTATCGCCTGGAAAAAAGTCTACCGGAAACATTGACACTTTAACACTAGAACCCTGTTTGAAAAATTGCCTTGTTCAATGTTCACCTGGGGCGCAATTATTTTCTCCTATTTTGAAATGAAAAGGCTCGAAATCTCGAAAGTTTCATCTCTTAATCTCGCAAAAGCGGTGGCGGTGGCGGTGGCGTCACTTTGATAATTCCTCGCCTCCTCTCGAAAATTCGGACCGAAGAAGAAACAAATGAAAATATTTACTATAGGACGCTTTTGTTCAGATTTTTTGACGGCTCTATTCATGAAAAGTCCGTGAAGGTCCCTTTTCATTCATTCAGCTGGCGGACCTACCGCACGTGGTTCGTAAATCGAACGAGAAGAATGGATTAACTGGGCGAGGTGAAGAGGTGCTTTAAAATGGTATTTACAAGGGATTCGGGTGCTAAAACTAACAACTGTTGATACTAATAGATGGATAGATTCTTTAATTGACCGTTCTAGCAGTTATGCTGATACTAGTTAAAATAAAGGTTGAAGAACCTAGGGACAATTTTCTTCGTTCAGCGGATTTTTGCTTTTTATGTCTGTTCAACGAGTTCGGTTTTTGAAACACCTGTTGTTTAGTTGTTTTTTGCTTTCGGAAAAATCGCATCGATTACGTATGTGGGACATTAACAAATAATCTGCACATTTTTGCTGTTACTTTTGAACCGCCGAAAGGACTCCAGTTTCTCATTACGGTGTCATATTTGAAAATCTCATAAGAAAAGCACTTTTTTTCTCAGGCAAATTTCTTGCTTTTTTCTTTATGTAACTTATATATATATGCAACACAATAAGATGAATCGATCTTTTCCTGCCTCAAATTTTTGTCATAACAGTCCTCCCAACCCAAGGGAATCTATTCTATTCTAAAGACAGTCATCTATTGCCAGTGACGGTACCACGAACATTTTTATTTGAAATGAAGATTTTAATAAAAATTGAGTTAAGAATATTATGTGGTATATGAAATCGAACCCTTAAATATTTCTAGAACCGTAAAATAAGTGCAATGTATTGTTCTAATAAATTTTTAAAGATGGTATTTGTCTGCAAAATAAACATTTACATGATTGTTTTATGTATTTTATGATGAATACTGTAAATTTCTCAACTACAGTCTTCAATTAATAAATTGGTGAATTTTATAACTGGGACAAAAACAATTTATGACAGAAAATTTTTCCAAAAGCAATACATTTAGTAGCATTCTACCAGAGTGCTTTACAGCTTCGTAATATTTGTAAATCAATTGAAGAGTATAATTTCTATATGGTCTAAGTGCTATTTCCTAGAAATAGGCTGTTATTCTCAGTTTGTATGGAATATCTTTTTATATCAATTTCTGATTTTCGGCACATACAATTAAACCATATAAAAGTTATACTCTTCAATTGTGATAACTGTTTTTTTTATTTTCTAAACATGTCAATTTTAAACTATTTAATATTTGAAGCATTTTAGGTTATTAGGAGTTGATAATGCTCTTATGGCATATCCAATCGCAGTATATAATTCATTAAATATTAAGGATTTTTTGCTTTTAGTTCAAAGCTGCATCATTCAAATTGATTCAATTTTGATTCTTAGTTTCTATAATTAAAAAAAACACGTATGTATATTATAGGAGATTTTTTGACTTATTTTTAAATACTTTTCAAAAAATACATTTTTTCCACATAGTAGGACACGGGTCTTTTTCAACTTAAAGAAATCCGATCCGTTTCGATTTAAACATTAATGTTTTATTAAAAGGCCTTAATTTTATTATTTTATATTCTTCTTTTAATAAAAAACACCGATTTAATTAGTTAATGCCCCTAATGCCTGAACCCGAGTAACATTCCTGGGCTCGCTGAACTTACCAATTTGCGCCAACCTGAGTGTGACTCTGGCTTAAATTTCGGCAATTAAAAAAAATGTTATTTTTTTACCACTATTTTCGAAAAATAACCATGTGTTAAGGCGTTAACAATAAAATTTGAGTATGTTTTTGAAAAATTCATCTAATATTTTTCTTGATGATCTCTATGATTCCAAACGCAATATTTTTTTAAATATTGATAAATATATGGAAGAAATTCGAGGGAATATGCGATTAAAAAATGAACCCATTGAACATATCAAACACTTATATGTACCACTAGGTACGTATAGTAAAATAAAATTAAAGTCTTTCTTTTAGTATTAATCTTACTACTGAAAAACAACTACATAATATTTTTCTATTAGAATTTAAGAATGCCTTCAAATTATCTGTGATCTCGACAATCTTGTTCTTTTTCTACCTCAGTATTTCTCTTGTCATCTTTTCCTATTAGTTTTCGGTACCAAATTGGAAATTTTACTCTTTGACCAAAATCAATCAAACTACACATATGTTCCATATTTTTAATTACTAAAATCCAAAATTGATTCAAATATTGCATTTTGATTTGGACCTTCTTACATGATTTTACATAATACATTAAATAAAAAGTGTTTTTCTAGTTTGAATTCTTTATAGGTATGAGGATCCTCATAAGAGCAACAATGAAACGAATAAACTGAACCTCATCGTCATCAATACCATGTCCCTTTCTAATTGAAAATTTCCATAAGCGTATGTGATAAGAATAAACAATATACTATACGTAGTAATAATAAGTTGCCCAATATAAGACGGAATTCTCCTTAAAACCAGAATGTTTTTAATTGTTAGTAATATGTTTTCGTTTTTATTCCTGTTTTTTCGAACAAATTATTTATTATTTGTAAAATTATTGAAAAAGGACCGAATAGGTATTTGCAGATGTGGAAATATAGCAGTGACGATATTAGCCGAAGACTTGTGGGTTCCGAGATCTTCGCCGATAGTCTCTACAAGCAGCTTGTGAATTTCATAATCAGTAATTAGATGAAAGCTCATCAATCAGCAATTTAACTTCTGTTATATTCTTCAATCATATGACTTATTATTTCAAATAGATTCGGTTTTTTTTTAAACTTGTTCCTGTTTTAAGAGTTTGATACAGAACAACCATACTTGCATAGGTGATAGTCCGATGTGGCAAACGATTTTAGAATCGATTTGTTAAATTTGTGAAAAAAATTGAATTTTTCAATAATACATTTTGTGTCTCCGCCACTGTTTGGTAAAAGGTGATACAAACTTCGCACCGACAAAATTACCAAATCATTAAAAATCCACCAAAAAGCACCTCTGGTGAGGTGTTAGTCGGTAGATTAAGTACAAAAGATAAGTTACTATTGAATAATGCCCATGTTCGTCCCGGGGTTGTGTAGCTTATGCGTTCTTTGCCCCTGGGGTCTTAAAAATACCTCGGGGAGTCTCGAAACAAACAAGCGCACCCCGGGCGCTTCGACATACAAGATTCGACACGAATCACTATTTATAATTGAACACAATGGATGGGTAAAGGTGGCTTAAAATGAACAGTATTTTCGGATTTAAAACATTTCCACAACTGTAAAATTGTCAGCTTTTCTTTCTGTTTCTTTTAAGCTGAATGGTCAATTATCGGATTTGTTGGAGCATTTTATGATGATTTGTTACTTGAGTCAGAGCTAATTTGCAGATAATAATAGTAGCCGGATATTGGTGACAAGAAGGGCTTTTAATATTTATTAAATATATATTTAAATACAACCTTGTAGTTTTGTCCCAAGGCTAAATTTTAAACCACGAAATTTTCAAACAATGAATCAATTTCTTTTTGGTTCCTTTGTGAAAATATAACTGTTTATTTGAAGTTCTAGGCGTAATAGAACGTTGTTTTGTTTTGGGAATATATTTTTCAATACGACATCGGTTTATTGAAGGTGAAGTATACAGAGTAATAATAATACTTCTAACTTTTCAATTACCCCGTATATGAAAAAAATTTTCTTAATAAAACTTATCCAGCACATTATTCACCATATTTATATCGGCATGAATTTATTCTTATTACGTGTATTCACTATAGAATTCAAATAGAGGCTTTTTCAAATATTAACTCTATTATTTTCATCACTACTTGAAAGGGAATTTTTTTTATTAGTACTCGTTACAATTTTAATACGATTACTTTAAAAAAAATTGTAAAGAATACTTTCAAAGTTAATTCGAACTAATTAACAGTAATAAAATATGGATAAGTTACAGCATTATGGTAAACTTTAAGCTCTAAAACTCATAATTTTTAGTTATTTACGAATACTATGGCTCATTTAATTCAGAAGCAATGAATTGAAACTTTTATAATGAGTGGATATAGAGAGATAAAGACATCGCAAACTGTAGTTTGTTCATTTCTTAAAGAATTATACCCCACTGTGTGTGAAATGATTTGCTGTTTGCCAATAAACGGCGTTTACATTGGGCACCAACACTATTATCGAACAACCGAAAAGATATCATTTTCGATAAATGAAAAATAAAATTGAAAATATTAAAATTTATTGAGTGCCTGGATTTCACTACAACTTCAATAAAGCTGTTCAAGTGCTACGTAGAAGATGATTCTGTATCAAATCACTAATTCACCAATGATTTTTCCATTTCAACTATCAAATAAGGAACATTTTAGTTTTAATACTCGAAGTTGCGACCAGACTTAATAAAAATTTACGCTAAATACAAGAAACAACGCAAATTTATAAAAAAAAACACGACATTTTCCATGTTCGTTTCAATCCGTGGCGCATATGGTTGGTTAATAGAAACAAATCTTGATCGGACTGGTTAAAAAAATTACACTTACATATTTCGTATTGCTTCTAATTAGTAGAAATTAACTTTAACGGTATTGTTCATCAGCTTCATTTTGCGACCTTTTTATGTGTTCATACCTGCTCATTATTAAAGTTTTAATTCTTCGCTTCTCAGTTAAATTAACAGTAATATTCGTAAACAACTACCTATAACCAGATAAATTATGTTTCTTATGACTTATGGATCACTAAAATATCGAAACTTCCCTGTATTTCTATTACTTTTACTTTGTAAGAATTAATTTTTACAAAATTTACTTAATGCAAATTACTCTTTCAGATGGTGAGGATAAAAATAGAGTTTTGCATTTCAAAAAATAAAGTTGCTTCCTATAGTAACCATACCAGATTATTTCATGTCGCACAAAAGCGATATTGAATAAAATCTTGGCCAAAACTTAAAACAAACAAAATTATTTATAATGCGGTGTCAAATTATTATAAATTTCGTTAAAATTTTATTTAAACTATAATTATGTATTATGTGGTAGAAGTAGAAGTGGTAGAAGAAGAAAGTATATAGTGTGTCCATTTAAGTTGACTACATATAGCAAACTTTTTTATTTTTGGTTTGTTGAAAAAACTTATTCTTCATAAAAAGTTGTACATATTTTGAAATTGAATAAGAAAGAAACAAATCTCAAATTGAATTAGTAGTATACGAGATATGACCAAAAATATGAATTTGGTGAAAGAGTAAAGTACTTTTATTTTTAACATTATGGCAAATTGTAATTATGAAAAGTTGTTCAGTATTTATTATAACATTATTAGTAGGCAATTATATTCATTTATAACTACTTTTTAGAAACTCAATGCATAAGTATGTATGAGTGAAAGAATAGCCAATGTGTCAAAAATCGGATAAAGTCGGATCCATTTCACTTATTTTTCACATCCTCATAGTACTACCTATTAGATGACGTACTAAATCGCATTGAATACCGTTGAATATAAAACCAATGTATTTCTTATGCGTACCTTTGGGCCAGGTTTTAGCGTAATTTCGCCTGTGTGTGTCGAATAGAGAAATATGGCAAATAATTATTGAATAATTTTTATTAATTTTTTTTATAACAAGGGTAAATAAAAACTTACAAGCAGTATCCACTCCTTTTTTTATCGCTCTGAAGGTGCAGATGAATGCATTCAGATAGTCTTGGATTCAATACGTTTTTAGTTTTTAACTGATTATTCTAGAAAAAAGCAAGTTTGTTTAGTTTGATCTATTGGTATATAGAATAATATAAATTTATTATTCCAATCCGTTAACCACATTCTTCCAGATTCTTCATACGAAAATAATTACTGTTCTAGTGTCTCTTTTTACTAACACTCAGTATACAGGGTGTTGAAGTTGGTAAAAAAATTATTTCTATTAATAACTTCTGTGTTTCTTAACATATTTGATTAAAATTTCGCAGTACTGTACGATTTGTTTAGGTGTATTTTTCCCGTAATTTGGATAAAAAAATTAGGAAGAACAGTGAAGGAAATAGAGAATCATGTTCTGTATGTTTCTTCTTTCAACTTTTTTTGCGTGTGCCTCTAATGAATTGGTTTGATTTGTTAAGTTAGGTATTTCTTTATTTTGATTTCTACATTCTTGCAAAATTTCACTTTTCCGTTTAGTCTATAAAATATTTCAGCTTATTACCCCGCAATACATGGTAGTCATTTTTTTATGCCAGGAAAATATTTTCCAAAACACACATTCTATTGTCATCCAGCTATCTTAAATGTCTTGTTGTGAATGAAGTAAATTCAATTTTAGATATAAACCTTATTAATATTGTTATTAGTATTATTATTATTTATACTAATTAAATAACAAAAAAAACTATAATGAATAAAAAATAATGACAATAAGCAACAATTAAATGTGAAATTGAATTTACTTCATTTTAATAGGTATGGGACAATACAAAGTATTTTGAAGATATGTTCCCGATATAAACAAAAAATGGGTACCGACGATGTATTGGAGAGCAATAAACTGGAATATTTTATTAACTAAGCGGTAAATCAAAGTGTTACAAGAATGGAGAAATCAAGAGAATGAAAGAGCTAATTTAAAAAACTAAATACATTCACTGTAGGCATCCGCAAAAAAAAGTTAGGAGAAAAACCTGTATATAATCCTCATTTCCACTAGTGCTTTTTCTAAATATTTTATGCAAATTATAAGAAAAGAATGCCTACTGGAATTGTGTATTATTGCGAAATTTCAATAAAATATTTTAAGAAATACCGAAGTTATTAAAAGAAGTAATTTCTTTACTAACTTCAACACTCTGTATATTGCATTTAAGGAATTAAAATAAGAACTAGTATAAAAAAAAATTATTTTCGCACAAACAATCTATAGTTAACGGCTTGACCTAAGAATGTGTAACACTCTGTATATAAGGGTGAATTTCACCGGAAGAAAGTGTTTACATCTATTTTTTTTAAATATTAATCTGCCATTTTTTCTAAAATATTTTATTTAGATATTATAAACTTTAAAGTGACATTAAGATATGTTCCAGGTTCTATTTGAAAAATGCCTTAATATTTTTTTGTATTTTCAGAATGAGGCATAATGCAAGAGAGAAAAACAGAGTAGAATTCATATTTTGCGTATTTGTTTATTGTCAGGATGAGGTTGTAATTTAACGGAAACATACTGTAACAATTACCTACTTAGCTTAATAAAGTTAATCACATTTATAATTACTTAATTCGTTTATCGATTAATAAAATCAAAATAAAAATAAAATTAATAAAATGGATTACCAAAAGAGAGACTCATGTGTAACTAAGGATTTTTTACATGAATTTTGAACAATTATGTAAAAAATAAACATATTTTACATTAAAACACCGTTATGTTTAAATTACACCAATTGAAAGAGGTAGTAACAAGGTATTATGATTGGCGCCGGCTCAATAAAGAATTATTATTCTATTTTATTAGAGATTATTTGGTAGCTCAGGTAGCTTAATGGAGAAATTATCCTGTAGATAGAGTGTTTATTTTTTTGTAATAAAGATATAAACTTTTGCTGATACTTTTCAGTGCAAAGTAAAACAAACATATTATCATTTAGGTAAAAAATATTACTTGATATTTCAAATTTTATCATAGTCACAGGTAACAAAGAGAAATTCTTGATCATAAACTGACAAGTTTTTTTGCTNAAATACTTTTCAAAAAATACATTTTTTCCACATAGTAGGACACGGGTCTTTTTCAACTTAAAGAAATCCGATCCGTTTCGATTTAAACATTAATGTTTTATTAAAAGGCCTTAATTTTATTATTTTATATTCTTCTTTTAATAAAAAAACACCGATTTAATTAGTTAATGCCCCTAATGCCTGAACCCGAGTAACATTCCTGGGCTCGCTGAACTTACCAATTTGCGCCAACCTGAGTGTGACTCTGGCTTAAATTTCGGCAATTAAAAAAAATGTTATTTTTTTACCACTATTTTCGAAAAATAACCATGTGTTAAGGCGTTAACAATAAAATTTGAGTATGTTTTTGAAAAATTCATCTAATATTTTTCTTGATGATCTCTATGATTCCAAACGCAATATTTTTTTAAATATTGATAAATATATGGAAGAAATTCGAGGGAATATGCGATTAAAAAATGAACCCATTGAACATATCAAACACTTATATGTACCACTAGGTACGTATAGTAAAATAAAATTAAAGTCTTTCTTTTAGTATTAATCTTACTACTGAAAAACAACTACATAATATTTTTCTATTAGAATTTAAGAATGCCTTCAAATTATCTGTGATCTCGACAATCTTGTTCTTTTTCTACCTCAGTATTTCTCTTGTCATCTTTTCCTATTAGTTTTCGGTACCAAATTGGAAATTTTACTCTTTGACCAAAATCAATCAAACTACACATATGTTCCATATTTTTAATTACTAAAATCCAAAATTGATTCAAATATTGCATTTTGATTTGGACCTTCTTACATGATTTTACATAATACATTAAATAAAAAGTGTTTTTCTAGTTTGAATTCTTTATAGGTATGAGGATCCTCATAAGAGCAACAATGAAACGAATAAACTGAACCTCATCGTCATCAATACCATGTCCCTTTCTAATTGAAAATTTCCATAAGCGTATGTGATAAGAATAAACAATATACTATACGTAGTAATAATAAGTTGCCCAATATAAGACGGAATTCTCCTTAAAACCAGAATGTTTTTAATTGTTAGTAATATGTTTTCGTTTTTATTCCTGTTTTTTCGAACAAATTATTTATTATTTGTAAAATTATTGAAAAAGGACCGAATAGGTATTTGCAGATGTGGAAATATAGCAGTGACGATATTAGCCGAAGACTTGTGGGTTCCGAGATCTTCGCCGATAGTCTCTACAAGCAGCTTGTGAATTTCATAATCAGTAATTAGATGAAAGCTCATCAATCAGCAATTTAACTTCTGTTATATTCTTCAATCATATGACTTATTATTTCAAATAGATTCGGTTTTTTTTTTAAACTTGTTCCTGTTTTAAGAGTTTGATACAGAACAACCATACTTGCATAGGTGATAGTCCGATGTGGCAAACGATTTTAGAATCGATTTGTTAAATTTGTGAAAAAAATTGAATTTTTCAATAATACATTTTGTGTCTCCGCCACTGTTTGGTAAAAGGTGATACAAACTTCGCACCGACAAAATTACCAAATCATTAAAAATCCACCAAAAAGCACCTCTGGTGAGGTGTTAGTCGGTAGATTAAGTACAAAAGATAAGTTACTATTGAATAATGCCCATGTTCGTCCCGGGGTTGTGTAGCTTATGCGTTCTTTGCCCCTGGGGTCTTAAAAATACCTCGGGGAGTCTCGAAACAAACAAGCGCACCCCGGGCGCTTCGACATACAAGATTCGACACGAATCACTATTTATAATTGAACACAATGGATGGGTAAAGGTGGCTTAAAATGAACAGTATTTTCGGATTTAAAACATTTCCACAACTGTAAAATTGTCAGCTTTTCTTTCTGTTTCTTTTAAGCTGAATGGTCAATTATCGGATTTGTTGGAGCATTTTATGATGATTTGTTACTTGAGTCAGAGCTAATTTGCAGATAATAATAGTAGCCGGATATTGGTGACAAGAAGGGCTTTTAATATTTATTAAATATATATTTAAATACAACCTTGTAGTTTTGTCCCAAGGCTAAATTTTAAACCACGAAATTTTCAAACAATGAATCAATTTCTTTTTGGTTCCTTTGTGAAAATATAACTGTTTATTTGAAGTTCTAGGCGTAATAGAACGTTGTTTTGTTTTGGGAATATATTTTTCAATACGACATCGGTTTATTGAAGGTGAAGTATACAGAGTAATAATAATACTTCTAACTTTTCAATTACCCCGTATATGAAAAAAATTTTCTTAATAAAACTTATCCAGCACATTATTCACCATATTTATATCGGCATGAATTTATTCTTATTACGTGTATTCACTATAGAATTCAAATAGAGGCTTTTTCAAATATTAACTCTATTATTTTCATCACTACTTGAAAGGGAATTTTTTTTATTAGTACTCGTTACAATTTTAATACGATTACTTTAAAAAAAATTGTAAAGAATACTTTCAAAGTTAATTCGAACTAATTAACAGTAATAAAATATGGATAAGTTACAGCATTATGGTAAACTTTAAGCTCTAAAACTCATAATTTTTAGTTATTTACGAATACTATGGCTCATTTAATTCAGAAGCAATGAATTGAAACTTTTATAATGAGTGGATATAGAGAGATAAAGACATCGCAAACTGTAGTTTGTTCATTTCTTAAAGAATTATACCCCACTGTGTGTGAAATGATTTGCTGTTTGCCAATAAACGGCGTTTACATTGGGCACCAACACTATTATCGAACAACCGAAAAGATATCATTTTCGATAAATGAAAAATAAAATTGAAAATATTAAAATTTATTGAGTGCCTGGATTTCACTACAACTTCAATAAAGCTGTTCAAGTGCTACGTAGAAGATGATTCTGTATCAAATCACTAATTCACCAATGATTTTTCCATTTCAACTATCAAATAAGGAACATTTTAGTTTTAATACTCGAAGTTGCGACCAGACTTAATAAAAATTTACGCTAAATACAAGAAACAACGCAAATTTATAAAAAAAAAACACGACATTTTCCATGTTCGTTTCAATCCGTGGCGCATATGGTTGGTTAATAGAAACAAATCTTGATCGGACTGGTTAAAAAAATTACACTTACATATTTCGTATTGCTTCTAATTAGTAGAAATTAACTTTAACGGTATTGTTCATCAGCTTCATTTTGCGACCTTTTTATGTGTTCATACCTGCTCATTATTAAAGTTTTAATTCTTCGCTTCTCAGTTAAATTAACAGTAATATTCGTAAACAACTACCTATAACCAGATAAATTATGTTTCTTATGACTTATGGATCACTAAAATATCGAAACTTCCCTGTATTTCTATTACTTTTACTTTGTAAGAATTAATTTTTACAAAATTTACTTAATGCAAATTACTCTTTCAGATGGTGAGGATAAAAATAGAGTTTTGCATTTCAAAAAATAAAGTTGCTTCCTATAGTAACCATACCAGATTATTTCATGTCGCACAAAAGCGATATTGAATAAAATCTTGGCCAAAACTTAAAACAAACAAAATTATTTATAATGCGGTGTCAAATTATTATAAATTTCGTTAAAATTTTATTTAAACTATAATTATGTATTATGTGGTAGAAGTAGAAGTGGTAGAAGAAGAAAGTATATAGTGTGTCCATTTAAGTTGACTACATATAGCAAACTTTTTTATTTTTGGTTTGTTGAAAAAACTTATTCTTCATAAAAAGTTGTACATATTTTGAAATTGAATAAGAAAGAAACAAATCTCAAATTGAATTAGTAGTATACGAGATATGACCAAAAATATGAATTTGGTGAAAGAGTAAAGTACTTTTATTTTTAACATTATGGCAAATTGTAATTATGAAAAGTTGTTCAGTATTTATTATAACATTATTAGTAGGCAATTATATTCATTTATAACTACTTTTTAGAAACTCAATGCATAAGTATGTATGAGTGAAAGAATAGCCAATGTGTCAAAAATCGGATAAAGTCGGATCCATTTCACTTATTTTTCACATCCTCATAGTACTACCTATTAGATGACGTACTAAATCGCATTGAATACCGTTGAATATAAAACCAATGTATTTCTTATGCGTACCTTTGGGCCAGGTTTTAGCGTAATTTCGCCTGTGTGTGTCGAATAGAGAAATATGGCAAATAATTATTGAATAATTTTTATTAATTTTTTTTATAACAAGGGTAAATAAAAACTTACAAGCAGTATCCACTCCTTTTTTTATCGCTCTGAAGGTGCAGATGAATGCATTCAGATAGTCTTGGATTCAATACGTTTTTAGTTTTTAACTGATTATTCTAGAAAAAAGCAAGTTTGTTTAGTTTGATCTATTGGTATATAGAATAATATAAATTTATTATTCCAATCCGTTAACCACATTCTTCCAGATTCTTCATACGAAAATAATTACTGTTCTAGTGTCTCTTTTTACTAACACTCAGTATACAGGGTGTTGAAGTTGGTAAAAAAATTATTTCTATTAATAACTTCTGTGTTTCTTAACATATTTGATTAAAATTTCGCAGTACTGTACGATTTGTTTAGGTGTATTTTTCCCGTAATTTGGATAAAAAAATTAGGAAGAACAGTGAAGGAAATAGAGAATCATGTTCTGTATGTTTCTTCTTTCAACTTTTTTTGCGTGTGCCTCTAATGAATTGGTTTGATTTGTTAAGTTAGGTATTTCTTTATTTTGATTTCTACATTCTTGCAAAATTTCACTTTTCCGTTTAGTCTATAAAATATTTCAGCTTATTACCCCGCAATACATGGTAGTCATTTTTTTTTATGCCAGGAAAATATTTTCCAAAACACACATTCTATTGTCATCCAGCTATCTTAAATGTCTTGTTGTGAATGAAGTAAATTCAATTTTAGATATAAACCTTATTAATATTGTTATTAGTATTATTATTATTTATACTAATTAAATAACAAAAAAAAACTATAATGAATAAAAAATAATGACAATAAGCAACAATTAAATGTGAAATTGAATTTACTTCATTTTAATAGGTATGGGACAATACAAAGTATTTTGAAGATATGTTCCCGATATAAACAAAAAATGGGTACCGACGATGTATTGGAGAGCAATAAACTGGAATATTTTATTAACTAAGCGGTAAATCAAAGTGTTACAAGAATGGAGAAATCAAGAGAATGAAAGAGCTAATTTAAAAAACTAAATACATTCACTGTAGGCATCCGCAAAAAAAAGTTAGGAGAAAAACCTGTATATAATCCTCATTTCCACTAGTGCTTTTTCTAAATATTTTATGCAAATTATAAGAAAAGAATGCCTACTGGAATTGTGTATTATTGCGAAATTTCAATAAAATATTTTAAGAAATACCGAAGTTATTAAAAGAAGTAATTTCTTTACTAACTTCAACACTCTGTATATTGCATTTAAGGAATTAAAATAAGAACTAGTATAAAAAAAAATTATTTTCGCACAAACAATCTATAGTTAACGGCTTGACCTAAGAATGTGTAACACTCTGTATATAAGGGTGAATTTCACCGGAAGAAAGTGTTTACATCTATTTTTTTTAAATATTAATCTGCCATTTTTTCTAAAATATTTTATTTAGATATTATAAACTTTAAAGTGACATTAAGATATGTTCCAGGTTCTATTTGAAAAATGCCTTAATATTTTTTTGTATTTTCAGAATGAGGCATAATGCAAGAGAGAAAAACAGAGTAGAATTCATATTTTGCGTATTTGTTTATTGTCAGGATGAGGTTGTAATTTAACGGAAACATACTGTAACAATTACCTACTTAGCTTAATAAAGTTAATCACATTTATAATTACTTAATTCGTTTATCGATTAATAAAATCAAAATAAAAATAAAATTAATAAAATGGATTACCAAAAGAGAGACTCATGTGTAACTAAGGATTTTTTACATGAATTTTGAACAATTATGTAAAAAATAAACATATTTTACATTAAAACACCGTTATGTTTAAATTACACCAATTGAAAGAGGTAGTAACAAGGTATTATGATTGGCGCCGGCTCAATAAAGAATTATTATTCTATTTTATTAGAGATTATTTGGTAGCTCAGGTAGCTTAATGGAGAAATTATCCTGTAGATAGAGTGTTTATTTTTTTTGTAATAAAGATATAAACTTTTGCTGATACTTTTCAGTGCAAAGTAAAACAAACATATTATCATTTAGGTAAAAAATATTACTTGATATTTCAAATTTTATCATAGTCACAGGTAACAAAGAGAAATTCTTGATCATAAACTGACAAGTTTTTTGCTAAAAAAAAAACAAAAACATTGTTTCAATATCAAAATAATATAGTTATATTATACTATTTTAAGCATTTTTCTTACATAATATAATTTTCTGTTCATTTATCTAAATTTTTACTGAAACAGAATTATTCTCCTTTCTTTGAAGTTCACCTGTAAGTACTTAAAAAATATTTACATCAAGCTTAGCTCATATTTTTTTTTAGCATCAGTCTGCTTAGTCAGTAATATTTTTTTCGTTACTTTATGAAATTCTAAATAATGCCTGAAATTGCAAGTACCTCCATTGGCACTGATCCTGAAAGATTACAAGTATATTATTTTGACGTTACATCTTTTTTAGGCTTGCCTTGAATTTTTCCAGTTTTGCTATTTCAGTATAGTCGGTGTCACTTAAAGGACACAACTAAATTGTTGTGTAAATTTGACTATTCCCCCTTTGCTTATTTTCGCATTATTGTAATTGACATTACAGTGACATAAGACAATTTTTTATTTTTTAAAATAAAGAATTTTCTATTGTTAAATATAATATTTAGAGTTATTCATATTAGTACATGGCTAACAAAAAATTAAAATTAAACTTGGTCATTTTACCGACTTAGACAGCCACCCTGTGAGTTACCTAATTGATTATCTGTCAATAATAGCTAAAAATTCTATAGGTAAAAGCCAAACTTACCCAAAAAAATCTGGGAAAAATGACTTGAAGAGTCATGCACTTTTATCTGTCGCCAATTATACGTTAGAAAAAATTCTACCAAAGTTTTTTAATTTTACACAGATTTTTTTTTTACGGATTTTATATATCAGAGATTGTTTGTAAATCGTATACGTAGTATACTAACTAGGCTGTTTGTAATACGGTCTAACAATAAGCAAACTATCTCTTATCCATAATTATCGTCAATCGGTTTTTATATTTTTTAGTAGAGTTACACATTAGCCATAAAACATTATAAGCTTTACCTAACCTTACCACCTTAAAAATGAAATATGGTTCGACCTAGGCATTTTATACATATACGGTAAATCAATTCATTTAGTCGAAATGTCAGTTCGATTATTGTTTTGTCTTTTCTGTATTTAAACAGGAATAACAATGACGCTATAATTTTTAAAATACATATAAACGTACATGAAACACAAAGAAAATTAAAAAAAATAGAAAGAAAGAAGAAATAACGGCTTAAATCAGTTAGAAGAAGAAACCATGTGAAACAGTTGTCGAAATTAATTCAACATCGTTATCCGAAAAAGAGTAAACGAAATTTCTTGGTGTTGTGGGTCTCCTCCGGTTCGATCCAATTATCCTTTTTGATGTTATCCGGCGCGCGTTGTGGCGCCCAGGTCGCGCCGCATTTGAAATATCGAATGGGCTCGAGTCTGATCGATCGAGCGGCCACCACAGGGCCACCCCGTCTTCAGATTAACCTCTGTGTTAACGAGAGTGGCACTCACACACGGTGAAACATCGATACCGGGGGGGCCACCCAGACTTCAAAATATCATTCTGGTTCAGATCTCTGGTCATTCGTTCGACTTCGGCGCGACGACGACGGCAATTAAAATTCTCATTTTGCTTCAAACTTTGTCACACAAACATACAAGAATAATCAACTATTATGGAGAAATGAATATGTACATGTACGACAAAACTTTTTTTCTCATTGTTATATTAATTAGAAATAAAAATTTACAACTGAAGTCTGTGGTGCAATAATGTGATAATTCAGAGAGATGTTTCATCATTCGTCTTTTTAATTTGGTAATATTATATCAAATTTTTTGTCTTTTGAACAGTCGTAAGGAATGTAATATAGTACATATATAAAACATACAAATACAATATAGACTCGCTAATCCGGATCAGTTAAAATACACGTCATCCGGATTACTGAGGATTCGGATTAATGTGACCTTTCATATTGATATAAATGAACACAAACAGCTACCTTAACATTAATACGTATGTATTTGTGAAAAGATATAAATAATATAATATGTAAATTAATATTCAATAATACATATGTTAACTTGTAATGATTTGTACTCTTATACTATAGTGTATATACATACTGGGTGATAATTTAAACAACGACTAACATTTAATATTTTTTTCACTCCTGACACTATGAAAAAAAAACAAGCAAAAAAACATCCGAATTACCACGGCATTCGATTTATCCAGGATCCGGTTTACAGAGTCTATACTGTAATGCTTAATAAGTTGTGTTCAAAATTATCAATGAAAGTTTCTTAAGATATTTTTTTCTGTGACGAAGATAGGAAAAATTCAGTGAATTTTTCTAGAAAATATAAACTGCTGAATTTAGCGTCCTTCAAAATAGGCAATTACAGAAAGCCATAAAAATATGTAATTACTTTTATTATTATGAATTTTATGTATTATATTAATGAATTAGAAGATTGGCAAAATTGCAAATTTCTCTACACATTGGTCCTTATAATGCGTTAAAATTCATATACATATTTTTAGCGTAAAATGATTATGATTTGCTGCAGATGAAAGTTGATAATAGTCGAGATACAGGATGCCAAAGTTAGAATTGAATTTTAGTTTTGTTTTTCAATAATTTCCAAACAAATGCGAATTTCAATACGAAATTTTGGGTTTGAGAGATTTTTGAGTTAAGGAATTGAAAAAATGAATTGAAATTGAAATTTACTGTTTTGTTGAAATGCGAAGAGGACGTCAGCTGCTATTAGCTTGAAGCAACTAACAATAATGTAAATATGAGGAACTTCAAGGCCCATTTTTTCTGATTAGAAATTTTTGTTTTCTAACCTTCTCTGTATAAAAAAAACTCACCTCAGAAAACGTCTTTAATAAAGTGGAAGAGGTGCGAGATAACTTATCTCACATCCTTTTCGACGTAAACTGTAAGTCAAAAGTTAAGGATAATGCTATATTTTTAAAATGCAATAGTCAATTTTTCTATAACATATTTCAGCGTATAATATATACTGTATATCACCTGCATTCTTATCGTCCGTTTTTTCCTTATTCTAAGATAGTTATCAGTCAATTTTGTTTCGTGATAAATTAGTAATAAATTGCAAAGATAGAAATTAAATATTTCAGAATCCGACAGAGCTATTGAGATTCTTGAAACAGTCAAGTACATCAAGTTGCTGTTGCTGAGTCATTTACGATTTCCCAATGTATTTTTTCTTCCTTCTTAAACTGATACTAAGAGATCGGAAATGTGTCAAAAAGGTTATGTAGTGACAGATTAATGATTACAATGTCAGCTCAAGATAGATTAGACGTTAGCAACAGGCAAAGAACCATAAGTAATTTGTCGAATGCTACGTCAAAGACGACTAAACGCTACAAGAGTCAATATATCGATAACAACAGAGTGAAGACCATTAGAGAGTGCTTCTCTAAAAACAAGACGTTTTTTGAGAAGAGTTTTTTTCGCTCATGAATATATACGGTAAAGATTAGAGTAAATGAAATAAAATAGGTAATTGGGTTGAAGAATGAGAGTTTATGTTTTTCACGGATGAATCAAGATTTGATAAACGTAGTGACAACCGTTGAGTTCGGGTGTGGAAACTTTGGACCGAGGAACAGAAGAATATATCCAAGTAGTTCATCCGTATCTTGGCCGTACCGTGATGGTTTGGGGTGAAATTTCTTTCAATGATAGAACAGTTTCAGCTGTCATAGTTTCTCAAACTATGACAGCTCAAACTAATGAAGAGCAAATTATAAATGCCCAATTTTTACGCTGCAATTGAAGAAAAAATTTTGTTTCTGGACGTTCATACTTATCCCCATAAAGCGGATAATATGATATGCACACTTGAACACCAAGGAATCCAGGTTTTATAGCTCCCTCCTCGTTTTGCAGATCTCAATTTAATTGACTATGTTTGAGATGAACTACAGAGATCATTTGATATACACTATTAATGACAGGTAACCCTACAACAGCTTCGCGAGTTTCTTCAAAACTTTGGAATCAAATATCATAAGAAAAGTTTAATAACTTAGTATATAGAATGCCTTGGAGATAGTAAGCAGTGATTGAAGCTCGAGGAAACTACACTTTATATTGAACCTTTCTAAATTAAATTTGTGTTATAAAGAAATTAGACACAATTATATTTCTAAAAATTTCTGTTTTATTAAAGCTTTGTTTCTAAAAATTAATTCACGTTTTATTATTAAAATGCTATAAAATAGTATAATTGATCAATTATAGCAAGTATTTTTTATGTAACGCAGTGAAAACCATGTTATTTTGCGATATCCTTAACTTTAATGAGCAGTTTATTTGGCTTTCAAATTTTCGAAGCATTTTTCATAGCAGCTTTAAATTACATTTTGTTTAGTAATTTGACTAAGTAGACTTTGAACCAAAATAAAATATGGCTATTTTTGACTTATTCTATTGTTGTCATTTGTGTGACTCTTTTCGTTCAGTGCAATTTACAATATAATTTGCATAAAAATTTCACTTTTATATTCAATAGAATACACATGCTGAGCATAACTTATTTTGAAACGCAGAAAGCCGCGATCTGAACTGTATTTGTCTATAAAATATTCTTGTCGAGGGTAGAGTGAATAGACGGTATTTAGAGTTATACTATTCTAATAGAAGGCAGCCTATTCTGGACTATTTCGTAACCTATTTAATTAATGTAATAAAATTGATAGTTTCCATCTTAAAAGGATTAAAAGCATAACATAACGTATTAAACCATAAAGGAAAAATTTTTACTCAGTTCGTTGAAAATTTACAAAATAGCAGTAAACAAGTGAGTAAAAATTACCGAGTAAGTAAAACAACCATTTTAAAAATCCTTTATAAAGAGAAGATATTTTCGTACTCTTTTGAACTCGTTCAAAATCTGTAAGCAGTATATATTTCAACTAAATTGCATTTTGCTCATTTTATGTGCATTCTGGAAAATTTTGATCCACAATTTTTAAATGTGTTGTTTACCGATGAACCAACTTTAACTCGTCGAAGAAGTGTTTTAATGTTAGAATCAAACACCTATCTGATATTAAAAATCATAAAATCAGGTAGCATTACATTGAACATAAATTGAAGCGTGGTATTCCCAAAGGGTCTAAGTACCAATTTTTTTTGATAATACTGACGAAAACTCTGTGAGAAGAAAGTGAAATGAATAAATAACAACTGAAAGAATGTTGAATATTTTGTAATAAGTTCAAATAAGAACAATTAATTAAAGCACAATATTTTCTGATAACATCGCAAACTATTTATTTTTTTAAATTAGAATAGTTGAATATATGGAAGGTGTTACATCTATGCCTTAAATACTATAAAAGAGGCTAACTCCATGGTTCTAATTTCATTCAAAAAAGGGTCTAACTGCTCTTATTAAGTGCTTCTTTGATAATTTTTTATAAAATAGAATGGAAACCAATAATCACCAAATCAATTATAAGTTTATATATGGGTGTTTTTATTAAATAGAGATGGATATTTGGAATAATCCCACAAATCGATTATCCTGCCATTCTAATTGCGTATCCCATATACACACATACAGTTGGCACATAGACATTCTTTAAAAAAAAATGTAAGTAAAATTTTCAGAACACCGTCATCTACTACTCAGAAAAATTAATATTTCTGTTAGGAATTTGGTCTTAGTACTTTAAAACATGAAGCATAGACCCTGTTTAAGGAAAAAAACAATTTTTTTTTAAATAGCCCTTAGACCCTTTGGGAATACCACGCTTCAATTCAAGATTAGTATTTAGAATTGCATAAAATTACATAAATTTTTGTTCAATTGGAGCTTCCACCGAATTTTAAGTGTTAATAATTAATTAAATACAATTATCGTATTTAGATTTTCTGTAACGTGATTTACTTCATTACTTGGATGATTTTCTGCTAAATTTACGCTAGAATCTCATATATTTGTCGGAATATTGAGTTTTTTTTTGGCTGGTTAAGTACGGATCTACTTTGACGAAATTTTCAGGATTATGGGTTGCAGAAGTCTAAATCCATGTTTTGATCGTAACCCTGATTTCAACTCAATGGGATTTTCTTTTTAAGTTGATATGAAATCAGCTGATTACAATAAAATACACCTGAGAAGAATTATAACAGAGAATTTTAAATGGGACTAAGTCATTTCGCAACAGTAAACTTTTTTTTTTAAGTAAAACAACTTTTTGATAATTGTTTTAACAAATTTAGCGAAGTTAAAGTCATTTTGAATCTTAGCTGTCATAAAGACTCTTTCTTTCAGTTTTAATTTCATGTTTCTTTTTGTTTAATGGTATTTTTTTTTAACTTTTGAATTTATTTTATTTTTACAAATCTTAATTTCCAACAAACATATCGTGTATGTTTTTGAAAATTTTCCATCATTTAAAGCGTTCTTTTGAATTATGAGCAATTTTTCATAGGAAATAATCGATTATTACTTTTGACAAAAATCGATTTTCTTATTTGTGAACATCGAAGTTATTGATTATTCGATTATAGAAATATTTTCTATCCAACTCCTGCATATCCGTGATGTAAAATATTGTTTTTATGATATTTTTTTTATATCTGTATGTTCTAAAGGGTGTCCAAAGTTCGAAATTAGACTTGCTATTACCGAAATTGAGCTGCAATTATGCGAAAATGTTATTGAAAATTTCCTAAAAAGAATAAAAATCTGTACTATCCATTAATATAAGTATAAATACCAATCAGTGTAAATAAAAGAGATTTATGCAACAATTAAGTCGTGCAGTCTTGCTGAGATATCCTTTAATACTATGTTATTAACAAAAAAAATCAAACTTACGATACAGATTTTATGAAAAATAACATACGTAACTCAGGTTGGAAATCCATCTGTAAGGTAATCCGAGTGATACAACCCTCACTTTGCTAGAGTGCAAACCAACTGCTGCCGGAATGATAAACTCTGATTCCTTGATACGTAATATATTTTATTTTAAGTCCACCAAAACAAGCAGTGGAGTGTAAAAATGGTCGCATCTTATACATAAATAACAAAATTTAGTCTGTCTGCTCATTTTGAACTGTTTCATGGGTGATCCTATGACATGTCACATCTTTTTTTCTGGAACAATTAACTAACACTGTTAGTTTTCTTGGCCAGTTATCAGTTTTGACGGCGCGTCTTTTCGATTGAAATAGGTGATACTTTCATATATTACTGTGGGGATTCTTGAATGAAAGATATGAATTTTTCAATGAATTCAATCCGGGCAGTAAGCAACTACTTACGACCTGTTTTATAGACATCGTAAGTTGAACTTACGATGCGGGATTTATGAAAAACGACAACCATAAAAAGCTTAAAGTTTGGGATATATCGTGAAGTAAATGGAATTATTCCAGTATTTTTTTGAAACGATATTTCATAGATATTTACGAATGAAGTTCCATGAATCAACCAACTTAAACTTACCTGTTCAATAAATAGCTATAAAAATTCCTAATTATGTTGTTTGGCTTCATATAGTTCAAGTTTATTGCATTAGAATTTGTGTTGACGTAAAATGAAAAAAGGAAAAGTTTTTTTGATTGTTTGATCGTACGCCGGTATTTTATAAAATAACTAAATTGTTTACTTAGTCATTGTTGCTGTTTTTTTTTCGTAAATCTAATGACTTAATACTTTTTTAGTATTAACTAATACTACTTACACGTACGAAAATAAGTACTAAAAATTAAGACAATCGAATGCACTTTATAGGTTTTATATTTATATGAAAAATTGAGAAATTTGAACAGTCTACAACAGCCTTGGACTTACACTTATATCTAAACTAAACTATATTTACTTTTCTTAGGTCGCACAATTTGTGAATAATTTTCGTATAATTATTATATTTAATTATTTATAAATATATGTGTACTAATTGTCTGTGCAACTGAGTTTATATAACGGTTATACTTGAGATTAGATGTTTATTTTTATGTAATTGTGCAAACAAAAAAAATCATAAGAATAATCTAGGGATTTTATAAATTCTATTAATATTAATCATATACATTCTCTAGGTTTTGAAATAGAAAAATTTTATCCTAAAAATCCATTTAGCGGTTCAATAATAACAGTACTTTCATAGCCAATAAAATCGAATATTTTGAAATGTAATTTCTCGTAATATTGCACTTTGGCTATCTTAATAGATGTTTCAACTAATCTAGAAGTTTAACGTTAGAATGTGATTCATAAAATTGCTGAATATTTTGTAATTTTATGGAAATTATATGCGGACGTTTTCACAATACGCATTTGTATTATGTTTTTATAATTAGGACTTTGAAGTGTAGTCTTATTAGTGGTTTACCCGCAAACAATCAATACATTCTTTCTTTATTAAATCACATAGGGGGCATCATATCCAAAGGTCATAAGAGTCAGGAAATAAATATAAAAACTACCATAAAAAAATTCCAATTAGCATTTACAACTGAAAAAATTATACGCTCTTCTCAAATAACGTGCGGAGAAGCTCTGAAAACTGAAATCTGCATTTTCATTCTTATAGCCTTCCGATATCATGACCTTGGTATATGCAAAGAAACTGTAACCCTTAAAAATTAGATACAAAAGCTGTTCATATAAGATAGGTTTACATGAGAATTTTTTGAAAGAACTCTATATCGTATTGTCCTAATAATAAGTAGATAGATATACCGTTAAAACAATTATTTTAAGTACTCTGGAGTGAATAAAGAAATAGGAAATATACAAAACTCGATCGATAAATTCCGGTAAATGATTCCAAAAGTTCCTTTGACGTTTTTCCAAATTTTGTGTTCCAACAAATATATGGCACCAATTGGTTCACATGGTTTCAAATAAATTTCCAGAAATTGATAAGACAGGTTAAATGGAGAATTAAATGGTTGTGAATCATACAAGTTTTCAGGAGAAACTGATGAAACCTTATTGAGGACTCACAAAAAACCAGTCAAAAGTAACAAGCTTGGAAATATAATATATTTGTTGTTAAGCAAAATTTGGAGAAACGTCCAAGGGAAGAGACTTTTCTTTTTTCACGGAAAATCATCTGTCGGAATCTGTAGGTTGAGTTTTGAATCATCCTATATATATATATATATATATATATATATATATATATATATATATATATATATATATATATATATATATATATATATATATATATATATATATATATATATATATATATATATATATATATATATATATATATATATATATATATATATATATATATATATATATATATATATATATATATATATATATATATATATATATATATATATATATATATATATATATATATATATATATATATATATATATATATATATATATATATATATATATATATATATATATATATATATATATATATATATATATATATATATATATATATATATATATATATATATATATATATATATATATATATATATATATATATATATATATATATATATATATATATATATATATATATATATATATATATATATATATATATATATATATATATATATATATATATATATATATATATATATATATATATATATATATATATATATATATATATATATATATATATATATATATATATATATATATATATATATATATATATATATATATATATATATATATATATATATATATATATATATATATATATATATATATATATATATATATATATATATATATATATATATATATATATATATATATATATATATATATATATATATATATATATATATATATATATATATATATATATATATATATATATATATATATATATATATATATATATATATATATATATATATATATATATATATATATATATATATATATATATATATATATATATATATATATATATATATATATATATATATATATATATATATATATATATATATATATATATATATATATATATATATATATATATATATATATATATATATATATATATATATATATATATATATATATATATATATATATATATATATATATATATATATATATATATATATATATATATATATATATATATATATATATATATATATATATATATATATATATATATATATATATATATATATATATATATATATATATATATATATATATATATATATATATATATATATATATATATATATATATATATATATATATATATATATATATATATATATATATATATATATATATATATATATATATATATATATATATATATATATATATATATATATATATATATATATATATATATATATATATATATATATATATATATATATATATATATATATATATATATATATATATATATATATATATATATATATATATATATATATATATATATATATATATATATATATATATATATATATATATATATATATATATATATATATATATATATATATATATATATATATATATATATATATATATATATATATATATATATATATATATATATATATATATATATATATATATATATATATATATATATATATATATATATATATATATATATATATATATATATATATATATATATATATATATATATATATATATATATATATATATATATATATATATATATATATATATATATATATATATATATATATATATATATATATATATATATATATATATATATATATATATATATATATATATATATATATATATATATATATATATATATATATATATATATATATATATATATATATATATATATATATATATATATATATATATATATATATATATATATATATATATATATATATATATATATATATATATATATATATATATATATATATATATATATATATATATATATATATATATATATATATATATATATATATATATATATATATATATATATATATATATATATATATATATATATATATATATATATATATATATATATATATATATATATATATATATATATATATATATATATATATATATATATATATATATATATATATATATATATATATATATATATATATATATATATATATATATATATATATATATATATATATATATATATATATATATATATATATATATATATATATATATATATATATATATATATATATATATATATATATATATATATATATATATATATATATATATATATATATATATATATATATATATATATATATATATATATATATATATATATATATATATATATATATATATATATATATATATATATATATATATATATATATATATATATATATATATATATATATATATATATATATATATATATATATATATATATATATATATATATATATATATATATATATATATATATATATATATATATATATATATATATATATATATATATATATATATATATATATATATATATATATATATATATATATATATATATATATATATATATATATATATATATATATATATATATATATATATATATATATATATATATATATATATATATATATATATATATATATATATATATATATATATATATATATATATATATATATATATATATATATATATATATATATATATATATATATATATATATATATATATATATATATATATATATATATATATATATATATATATATATATATATATATATATATATATATATATATATATATATATATATATATATATATATATATATATATATATATATATATATATATATATATATATATATATATATATATATATATATATATATATATATATATATATATATATATATATATATATATATATATATATATATATATATATATATATATATATATATATATATATATATATATATATATATATATATATATATATATATATATATATATATATATATATATATATATATATATATATATATATATATATATATATATATATATATATATATATATATATATATATATATATATATATATATATATATATATATATATATATATATATATATATATATATATATATATATATATATATATATATATATATATATATATATATATATATATATATATATATATATATATATATATATATATATATATATATATATATATATATATATATATATATATATATATATATATATATATATATATATATATATATATATATATATATATATATATATATATATATATATATATATATATATATATATATATATATATATATATATATATATATATATATATATATATATATATATATATATATATATATATATATATATATATATATATATATATATATATATATATATATATATATATATATATATATATATATATATATATATATATATATATATATATATATATATATATATATATATATATATATATATATATATATATATATATATATATATATATATATATATATATATATATATATATATATATATATATATATATATATATATATATATATATATATATATATATATATATATATATATATATATATATATATATATATATATATATATATATATATATATATATATATATATATATATATATATATATATATATATATATATATATATATATATATATATATATATATATATATATATATATATATATATATATATATATATATATATATATATATATATATATATATATATATATATATATATATATATATATATATATATATATATATATATATATATATATATATATATATATATATATATATATATATATATATATATATATATATATATATATATATATATATATATATATATATATATATATATATATATATATATATATATATATATATATATATATATATATATATATATATATATATATATATATATATATATATATATATATATATATATATATATATATATATATATATATATATATATATATATATATATATATATATATATATATATATATATATATATATATATATATATATATATATATATATATATATATATATATATATATATATATATATATATATATATATATATATATATATATATATATATATATATATATATATATATATATATATATATATATATATATATATATATATATATATATATATATATATATATATATATATATATATATATATATATATATATATATATATATATATATATATATATATATATATATATATATATATATATATATATATATATATATATATATATATATATATATATATATATATATATATATATATATATATATATATATATATATATATATATATATATATATATATATATATATATATATATATATATATATATATATATATATATATATATATATATATATATATATATATATATATATATATATATATATATATATATATATATATATATATATATATATATATATATATATATATATATATATATATATATATATATATATATATATATATATATATATATATATATATATATATATATATATATATATATATATATATATATATATATATATATATATATATATATATATATATATATATATATATATATATATATATATATATATATATATATATATATATATATATATATATATATATATATATATATATATATATATATATATATATATATATATATATATATATATATATATATATATATATATATATATATATATATATATATATATATATATATATATATATATATATATATATATATATATATATATATATATATATATATATATATATATATATATATATATATATATATATATATATATATATATATATATATATATATATATATATATATATATATATATATATATATATATATATATATATATATATATATATATATATATATATATATATATATATATATATATATATATATATATATATATATATATATATATATATATATATATATATATATATATATATATATATATATATATATATATATATATATATATATATATATATATATATATATATATATATATATATATATATATATATATATATATATATATATATATATATATATATATATATATATATATATATATATATATATATNTGTATTGTATTCTACCTTTTTTTTCACAACAATTTTTTTTCGTTAGATATGTATTCAAAATGCACATTCAGGAAGTGTGTAATTTTATTTCCGTTTGTAGTCATAAGTCAACTACGTTCACTATTATAGGGTATATTTCATAAACTCCTTTTTTTAGTGTAGATCTAAAGGAAAAACAAATATAACAATTTGGACTAAACCGAAATTCACATAAAACAAACAACACTAATGTGCAACACTGCAATGTGTAGCCAACATGAAAACTGAAAAATTACTAGGAGGTACGTATTGTGTATGCACAACTCTAAGGATATTTGCATTCAGTTGTTAGTCATACAGTTTACTAGCTATGACATCACTTCACGCTTAAAATAAAAATACTATATTAAGAATTTCTTTAAACAAAAAACAACAGATTTTTTCTTAGAGTTGCTTAAAATGTCTCTGTACCAATTAGATTTATTCTAGAATTCAGGGTATTTGTGTTCAGAAATTGAAATCCGACAATCATATCATTTATTTATCCAAACTCGACTGAACTGGACTAAAGCTTCTCTTTGAATAACTGTGATAACGAAGACTTTCCTACCAATAGTCGGCTAAATAATTATTTTAGTTAAGTAATCCATTATAGTTTCATTAATTACTAAAAGAAAAAAAAATTCAGGCCAATAATAATTCTACCTGAGTGCCCAAACACAAAACTAACTGAACCCCAACAAGACCATTCTTCATTTCAATATACAAACTGCGTCATACTCCCCGGTGGTCCTTCACACTTAAATTCTTCTTCATCTTTTTTTTTCCCGACTGTTTCTCACCCGTGGTCGTAAAGAAACACCGCATCCTCACCTCGTTATCGCTATGGTTGGGAGACGTCCCTTGGTGCAAAGTAGCATTTGACAGCTTAATTTTTATCAGTTTTTCGCTCGTAAACAAGATGTCACTCTTGTCAAGTGACCGAATTTAAATATTTCCTACTTTATTTTTTGTGTGGTTTTTTCATAAATTCTTGTTGTTGATAGCAACTAAAGGGGCCCCCTCTATCACTGGCATGACTAAACAATATGTCGCGTTCTTGTGCACGCGTGAAGTTTTTTTATTGAATTTATAGGTCCCACCATATGAATATCACATATATTCACAGTCACGTATGCGAAATATCAATGGTCTTCGGGTCTGTGCAATGCAAAGGATAACGAATCGCTGACAATATGCCAAATCTTTGTGGTATGCGCGGAAAGAATTGGAATTTTTTCGCGAAATCTAAGATTTTGATTTGTGAATGTATGTGATAATGTAAAGAAGAGCTATTGCCTAAATCATAAGTAAGTTTTTTGAACTCACTTTATCATGTGCTTAGTGTTTTTTTAGTGATTTCTTCGACTAGATTTTTATGTTACTGTTGAAATGTTATTGGTGGCTACATTCTGTTTTTCGTTCTAGTTCATCGAGCCAGTGTAAATATTCTAATCAGATATGATACATATCATTAGCCTAAATTCGTATTTTGTTAGTTAATCCCCTAAAATTAACAGCAACGGTGTTGTGGGGCTTGAATTACATTAAAAATCAACTAAATAATGACACGACCCTAAATTTAATTACCTTTAAAAAATGTTTTTGAGCATTTTAGAGCATGACTTATTTTATCCACGTATTTTGATTCATTTATATTTTTATTTTTTTAAAGAAAATAAAATTGTACTAACATTATTGTTGAGTTGAAAATTAAAAGAAATGTTGCGATTTTTTTTTTTAATCAGAATCTTAAAGTCTTTAAAAGGCCTTTTGTTTTGAAATTCTTCTTCCTCCAAAGAATTTCATAATTTGTTGGTAGCAAACATTGTGCCTAGATCCTCTAATAGATCGTTGTGTGAAAACTATTATTGAAAAGAATAATAACCTTAAGACTTCACTACTGGTGTTAAGTAATCTTTTATTCCTGGTGTTTCACAATTTATCCAAAAAATTTTAACCGCGTAGGCATTGGTTAAAAAACAAAAATTCAAGATATAATGAGAAAAAAATTATTAAAATTTTTTAAGCTAGAAGACAGTTGAAATGTCGTTTGCAGTGCAAACAATGGAATCTGGTGCAAGCACTAATTCAAATGTTTCTCCTTTCTTTCTTTGCTTTCAAGTCCTTTTTCATTTTTTTTTTGAGTATTTAAAATTCCAATGTTCTGATTGTTAAAATTCATTTGTGATGCGTAAAGATAAAACCTTTATTAGCCTTACGATATTAAATGTAATTCAGGATTATTTCGAGAAACAAATTGGCAGTTTTGTTTCATATATGTATAATATTTTTTACAAAAAAGTTTGACTAATATAGGAAATTTCTGACAATTTTATATATCTACACATTATATTCGTTTTGCAAGTTTTGGAATAAACCAGTCATCGGTATTAATTTAAGTGTTTTCGCCTACAGAATGGTAGAAAAAATGTTTGCCACATTCCATTAAACTCTTTTTAAAGTCTCTATTACTATTTAATCAAGTTTATAATAATATTCGACACAATTTGATCCCTTTCGTTCTTTTTCAATTTACTAAAATTCAGACTTAGAATCATAATATTAGGTATTTTTATAGTATTTGCTAATAACAGTTTAAACGCAGGTTAATAAGTCTGATGACCTCTAATATTGACATAAGGCAATGAATCTCGATAAGATTATTTTATTACAAAAAAATTGCTTCTGTCTCAATTAAAACCAATATTCTCGCAACATGATCATTTAATATTTTCCTTAATTCGGATTTAATTGAAATTGAATCAAGTTTTATATAAAAAAATATCTTCAGGGAATTTTTGGTAAACACTGACAATGAGATGAAATCCTTTATTTCGAAATTCCGATATGTTTTTATTGATTTTAAGAAAGTGAATTTTAAAACTTTCAAATGTAGTTTCATTTGAATATTTATAATTTTTTTTTGTATTTCTTTTTATTTATATTTTGCCTTTTTATCTATTTTCTAATCTAAGTTCTGTTTAGAGCTTCCGTACTGTACGGAAATGTTAATTTAAGTTTGATATAAAATTTTTCTCCAGTTTATTTAAAAAATTTCAATGGTTTTGCTTCTTAAAACACGTAATTAATGAGAATTTAATAGTGAATGACTACATTTGTTTGTAGTCGTAATCTAAGTTACATGCTTAATCGACTGTTGAACTTTTTCCATTATAGTATTTTATAGCTGACTATTTTCTTTAGCAAAAGAAATTTTTAACTATCGTAATACTGTTGTTGACTTGATCTTATTTATTTCATATGACCCTTTATATGAGATCGGGCCAGATGAGTGTAGAAGAAATTTCGGGCGCCCTGTGGCCCAAGTCCCGACATTCCACTGTCAATAAAGTGTGAAATATGTTCTCTTTTTAGCCAGTAGTGTTTATGGTAAGTTAACGCCGGATCACCCAGCCCCGTTCAAGGTCCCCAGACGGAATGGGTTTCGCACTATGTAATAATAATCCGTCTACTTAACAGGTAAATATTCTTTTTAGTTTTTTCAATAGTTTAATCTTTGTTTAGGATTTTGTGATTAGAGATTTTCCCTATTATTTTCTGTCACATCTTCTAAATGAAAATATATCAGGAAACTGAGAACCTTGTAGACACCATTTATAGTTTCTAGCTTATGTCCAGAACGAATCACGATGGCGTTTATATTACCTGGCAATAATGCTGTAAAAAATTTCGAAACCATTCTTAATTCGTTTTGTCCTTTTAGCTCACATCAATCCGAAGCACAAAAAATTACTACGGTAATTGAAAATTACAATCTGGATTGTTATGGGCGAAGGCGTTATATAGCTATACTGTGTGATTCATTTTTTTATTACGCAACCATGAGTCCTAACAGAAGTATATTTAATGTTTTGCTTTAGTAAGAGGTTATTCATACACGTTAATTTTGATTTTACTATAATTTAAAAGTAATAAATGGAGTCAATTTACTCATAAAGATGATGACAATGAAATTAATCGTATAACCTAGAACAACGTTTCTCAACCTGTGGTACGCGTACGTGGAAAAAATGTAATGATGGATACTGATAGACAGATTGAACATAACAGAAAGGAAAAAACAATTAACATTGTTATCCCTTTAGATATAGAGGTTAGTAATTGTACATACGTAATAGAATTGGAGTACGTGGACCAGTCAATAGATCAAGGGGTATGCGAGTAAAAGAAAATTGAGAAACGCTGGCCGAGAAGATGGGGCGTGATAAACAAGAGTCAAGAATCTAAGTCATAAGAGATGCTAATGTAAATTTCACTGCTGATGAAATTGAAGGGCAAAATGAAGAAGTTGTATGAGTAGTTATTTCTATCTAACTTTGTTTTGTTTTCTTTATTTTATTTTAGCAGGCATAGTTTTACTAGTTTTTAGTCTTTTATTGTAAAATTATTCGATATTTTACTTAAGAATTAGCAATGGTGCATCTTGGACTATTTTTTAGTGTGTCATTATGCTTTACCATTAACGTTCTATCTCAATAATATATTCAGTGACAGGGACTCAAAAACCCAGCAAAACTGATTCGATCTTAAATATTCAAGTTTATAACAAAAGTAGTGGATACATCTTCAACCTTATCAATCTTGCTTTGCTTTTTTTTAATATCATTTTTATTTATTTTAATGTACAGTTAGGAAAAAGAAGCAGGAATACCATAATAGGTTTAGTTTTTAAATAATATATGTTCCAGAGGGTAAGAAATTCTCGCATAGTAGCTTAATGGATAAAGTGTGACAAATGCAAATTAAGAAAATTTTTATCCGTGGTTAAATGGCGAAGTCCACATTTCAATTTTCAAATTTCAAGTCAAAACTTTTTACACCTAACGTTTCGCGTACAATTGCTATGAGCATCTTTAGAAGCGATGAAGTAAAGACCGAAGGGAGCTCATTGACGACGCGACTGAAACACAACAGTTTTAGTCGGGTATAAACGAAACGTCAGGTGTAAAAACTTTTAGACCACGGCAATTAAGTTCGGATAAAAATCCTCTTAACAATTTTTCCGGTCGTAAAATTCTACAATGTTTTAAACATGCAAATTATAGGCAGTTGAGTTGGATTTTTTAAAGGGCGGATAATTGAATTACGAGAAGATGGATTTTCATTTTGGGATATCCATACTAGAACGAACTGAAGAATGGACATGACGTTAAGAGGCTGTCAAGCATGGCCTCAAGAAGAACGAACAAAATATGTATAGGCCAGTTATGGATAAAACAAAACTTCGGGGCCAGCTCATAAAATTAACGGCTTCAAAAAATCGATTCTCTGTCATCAAGACGATTGCAAATTTATGGTTTGCATGTGATTGGGTTATTGGAATTCAAAATTTTTATTAGCGATTAAATACATTTTGGTTTAATTCTTTACCTACCTCGCTGGATATTTTTTTGATTAGTGAACGTCGAAGTACTGCATACATCATCGTCGAACTCAGTCGTTTAGAAAACAACTGGCGCGGCGCCCGCAATGCTACACAATTTTCTTTAGCAAGTTTCGATTCTGTATGTCAATGCATAATGATTGGATTAGGGTAAGGATACATAGTACACCATGGAATTTACATTTTTTAATCGAGAGAAATGTACACCGCTTTGTCGGGATTATATTGTGTTGCTCTTGCTTATCGCTACAGATAACCCTTGTGTATTCATTCACATTCGAGATAGTGTTATCGCAGAACGGTGGACCAGGGGAATATTGAAGTCACTTCAAGATCCAGTTTTTCAGCAGGATAAAGCCCGGGTACACGTACCTAGAATACCATTTCAGTACAAAAAAAATTTAAATTAATCTGATACTGTCTCCAGATGCCTAGATTTGTTCCCAATTGAACATGACATAAAATGAATAGAACGTTATCCGTGGGAACTAATGAAGTTTACAGGGCTACACAGAGTCCTCTACTCTGGATTCGCCTCAACACGAGATTCAAGTGATTTCGAATGAGACTCACGAGAGGATATTGATATTATTAGAAATCTATACATTAATGAATGCGTAATAAACCCAGATTCATCAGCACATTATTGAATGTAATAACTCCTAATTTTAGGTTGTCTTTCTCATATTTCATGGATTAATCATTTAGTTAGTATCAATTAACACTTATAAATCATTATTGAAATCGAATCATTTTGACTGAGTGTTCGACTTTCATGTGGCACTTACAATGAGTGTATATAGATCGAAAGAGCCGGTGATGCTTATCAAGAAGTGAAATATCTGTAAATATTTTTCATTGCTTTGATGGTATGGCATGATGTTCCATTTTGTTGAAAAAGCAAGTCATTTAAAAGTCATATAAAAGGACTTTAAATTTTATATTTTTTGCCATTTTCTACAAAAATATGTGTGGCCTTCGAAATTGATCTCTACTTCAAAAATGAGGGTTATAGAATGATGCATTATATGTTAAAGTTTAGTAGAAGAATAGTGCCAAATAATATGTTTTCATATACAATTTCATATTAAATTAAGAAACTTAACTGTAAAACGCTCAGTATATTGTAGGATAATGCCTGAACAGTTATTATTCGAAGAAGAATAGCAAACTAAATATCACCAAGACTTTTTATTTATGATCAGTTTACGACTGTTATAAAATTGTCAAGAATAGAATATTTTAGGTTACAAGGATTGGGTGATCATTTTGTCTTTAAGTCGAGGTTAAACGTTTTGTCACCTTTTTCTATTTATATGAGCGTCTTTCACACTTAAGTAATAGTAATAATTAAATAATAAAAGTAAAATTTATCTTTAAAAAAACGTTCGTTTCGTCCCCGCATCGACGACAAGATTTCGGCCGTTTGTTCCTTTCGGTTTAACATAAGAGAAAAGGAACAAAAAAATGGCGTTTCAAGCGGCGCCTGGGCCCTCAAAAGAAATATCGACGCGTTGTAAAACAGAAAAATGTTCGTCCGAAAAATACCCACTGATCTCGGTCGCGATTAGCCTAAAAACTAACAAATGTTAAATGCAAATAACCGGCCGGGTCGTTAAAAAAGAGCCGAAGATGAACGCCAGGGCGTATCACACTCATACTGAATGGTCTTAAGCCAAAACGTCGCAGTGGCAGCTCGAATCTTTACAATTTCATTCAAGAACTCTTCGCTCTTTGACCCTTTTGAATGAAGAAAAAAACAAATATAATTATAACTAAACATTAATTGAAATTTATCAAGCATTGATAACGATTTCTTATGGATTTGTTTATGATTTGTTTGAACTAAAAATACGCCACTGTGGTCAGTTGGTTGCCACGATGTCCAACTGCGATAAAGCGATTTGTGGCGAGAACCACCGGCACAGGTAAAAGAGCAGAAGGTGGTACCGAGTCTTTTTTTTCAAGAGAGGGTTCCAAATCGCCGCGGTTTTGGATATAATGTTTAACAAGGCTGAAAGACGCGGTTCGCATTTCACAAAGCACGTAGACACAAAATATACATGAGAATATGAAAAAGGCATTCTTTTCGAGATGAGAGAATATTTTAGCGCCGCTAGGAGGTGGTGGTGGATGTCACGTTTGATTGGACGATCGGAGAAATTATAATTTCAGTTATTAATACATTGTCAAACCATAAAGTTCAGTAATTAGTATTGATTTGTAATGCTCAAATTAAGATTTTGGTAAATAAATTATTAAGAAAAACGTCCATAGGTTAAAGATTGAAATTCTCGATTAAATCTATAAATATTCCCTAATGTTTATCCTAAGAAGTACCGCCGGCAGCATCATTTTAAGAAAACGGTTTTTAGGATAATAAATTATTCACTTGTCATTTATTACTGATTAGTGATTAGTTATAGTGATTTATTTTATATTATTACTGACCGAACTATAATAAATACATTTTACATACATCTAAAATGTAATATTAATAATATACATTTTGTTTCTAATTCATTCTACATATATTATCTTAACTTTTTCACCTAAATTATTTCTACGAAAATGCCCTACATTAAACATGTACAATGGAAAGCAGAAAATGTACTAAAATACTTGGGATTTAAGTATTTTAGACTCGTCAATTTTCAAAACAACATTTTACCGGCACAGGTGCATCATTTAAAAATGATGTTAGAGAAAAATGTGGTTTATACAATCTTCAGAAATTTATAAATTCTTCAAATGTGTCCTGAACACAACAACACTCCAACATTATTTCGCGTGTTCATATAGATTTTCATTTGTGAATATCTTTTTTTTTTCAAATTGTAACTATTGCTAAGAATAACACTTTTTAATTGAACTGTAAATTTATCACAAAATAACATAGAATTTTTAAACGATATTTCAAATTTCTATTTATAATTAGAAAACAATATGAAAAACATGATGGAAAATTACAACAACGTATAACAATAATTTTAAATAAAACAAATTTACTTACTTTTACCCACTTATTTACATTTTATTACAAAAGACATCTCTCTACAAAATGGGATTGAAATGTACATATGTAGAGTCACAGTCTATTTGATTCAAGCTCTTTATAGGTTGGCTAACTGAGTTTAGCTCAATATAAATTATACATATATTAAGGATTGAACTTGAAGAATAGTATCTTGGTTTTTCCGACGTTCTGACATAACATCTATATACTTTTTTGTTAAAACGCCTTGCTTAGCTAATATGTATAATTATTATGTTTAAAAGATATGAATGATGAACAATAAATAGTACATACATATGATTACCATTGGAATGGACTAAAACATTCATATTTATTGGTTTTTTTTTTAATTTTTGGGATACAGGAATTTTTGATGTCTTATTTGAGGGGTAATTTGTTTTCAATAAATGAGAATTAAAAACAAATAATCATTTTATTTTATCTGCAACTGCTTATATTACTAAAATTGTATTTTGGAAGCCAATCGGCAAAGTTCTGAATGTAGTAATGCTGCTACACGTTTCACAATAGCTGTCAACGCTTTAAATTTCTTTTCTACGTATATCTCAACTACAAATTCACTTATATTTTTTAAATAATTAATTGTTGCTACTGGGATTGATCTACATAGTTACAAAGTTGGTTTTTTTATTTAAAGTATATATTAGAAATGTCCTTGCAAAGTTTTACGTCAAAAAGTTTAAACAATTCCAACTCCAATAAAAAACCCACCAGTCATAAGTGATAAAATCGATAAAGTGGAATATCAAGCCATCTTTAAGTAGATACCTACATATGAAAGGGTTATAAGGAGCAGATTTACCAAGATATACTGAGTTCTCTTCATGGTGACCATCCTTCTTCATATTTCAATGTCAAAAATTGGATTGCTTTGTTGAAGATTAAAATGTTCCTTCAATATAATGAGAGACCTAGATCAGATTTTTACATTTTTCGAACATCTATCCTGTCATCTGTTGATTATAGAATAATTTTAATATGCCCTTATACTATCCGTTTTTTTACAACATCTCTAGAAGGCTTTAAAGACTCTCGTTGCCAAATATGTCAATTTTGCAAAGTCTGGAGTCACGTCCTATGCTGTGAAGCCCTTAGTATTATCAGGCCATAACATCTGGCTAAAACTTATTAAGGCTGAGATTTTCAAAATTTCATATGAATGAGTCTACCACAATATTTTTGTCAATTTTTGTATTAAAAATTGTTTTGTATGGAGAGAAACACTAAATGTAAAATGACAAAATATTTTTAACTCCAAGGTTTAATTTTGGAAAAGAAAGTATTGTCTTTTTTGTCTGCATGTTGACTCGTCACTACAATGTGTTTGGAAAATCTATATGTACTGAACGTGTTCGAAAAATTAAAGAACAATAACCTGAAAATTTAATACGTGGAAATTCTTTGCAAATACTTTTACGCACCTGAATTATAATCAAAAGAGATATGTGAAAAACTATTTAGCTTACTGTTTCGATTAACAGATTGATTTTAAGTCTTTTTTTCACTAAAGATTAGAAAAAAACTTCATTATAGGACGTGAAGAAATCGAGAGTAAACTATTAAGAGATTGTAGAAAATAAATAAATATTTATATTCAACATGAAGGCAATTAATCATTTTATTCACACATTTTATTTATTATGTTCGTATCTCGACACATTTAACACAATTAATTAACACAATATGTTAAAGTTTAAAATGGAATTTGAAACATTGGGCTGCTATTCTTGTTGCCGATGTGTTTGACTATATTGGGAGTAGAGAAGCGGTTTTAATGTAATAACTATTCTATCTCATTGATTGATTTTAACTCCCATTGATTTTATCTAGTGACATAAAGAAAAATATATGAAAAACATGTATAAGTTGTCGTTAAAGCGTATAAATTCTGTTATTTCATAGTTTGGGTTGGTTATTTTGTGAAATAACAAAATTATGCGTTTTACAGTAACACATTTAAAACAAAAATTGAATGCTACTCGGAAATAAGTGCCAAAAACGATATTGTTGGGAATGTGAAAACATTCTTTTATATTAATTGCCTTAACGAGTAAGGTTTTTAAGAAGCTTTACATAATTAACTTTATAATGTATAACATTATTTTAGGTACAATATTGATATGAGCGTACGGAAAATTTGTAAAGTTAGTTGATATGTACCTATATAATTCGGTTATACATATATTGGTGATTATAAGTCGTTTATATATAACATTTATTTATTCCGACAAGAAAAAACAAGTATAATTTTTCTTTAATTACAAACAAAAAATATAAATATATAAATTTCTTAAGTTAACAGTAAATCATTGGTCGTTTTACAACTTTAAGGCAATAAATAAAGTCGTTTTCATTTTTACGAGTTTATATTATGATTTCTACCATCCTTGTTTTGTTGTGCGGCCATCAGAAGTCGTAGCAGCAGCAGCAGCAGCAGCAAGCAAGCAAACAGCAGGTCGAAAAACATAAAACGGCTCGTGATTTGCTTACTATGGCTTTATGGCCAGTTGAAAATTTGATTAGTACCTTTTTAATTTTTTGGTGAGTTGTTTAATCTGTAAGTTGTCTGAATAATTATTTATGACATCCTGCTGGGTGTAAGCGAAGACTCTTAGGCTTGATGATTTTATTTTTTGTTTTTAAACAATATAAATTGGGTAGGATTGTTGCGAATGAAAGTGAAGGAAGAAATTTGCAATTATTTAATTTGGATTGTTGAACAAGTGCGAATCTTTTATTGAGTTAATTGTATGGCTTTTATAATTATTATATATTTGCAATTAGAACCAATTTAAAAAGAAGAGAATGCTCTAAAATATATTTTCCTGTCTTTGTAA
>JABRWK010000191.1:19456-52291 GCA_013372445.1 Hypothenemus hampei | reverse complement strand
CATTATTTTCATCAAATTATAATGTATTAATTCATATTTATTTGCAATATTGTTGGAAAAAATAATAAAACCTAAAATATTTTTTGAACACCCGGTATTTTAGAGCAATGGGATTCGGTACACGGGGGTTTTAGGCACCTCTAAAAACGAACTCGTCATTTTTTCTTTTCTAAAAAAATCCCTAATACCATTTCTTGCAATTTGAGCCCATACAAGTGAACGTAGTTGGCCATGCTTACAGCCGAAGAACCGAACTAATTACATTCTGTATGCGCATTTTGAATATCTATCAACCAAAAAAAGAATTATGAAAATCGGTTAATAATTAGGGTTATTCTCTAACATTTACTACGTTTCTATGTAGTATTGAAAACGACATTAGGGTTATTCTCTAATATTAAAATCACACATGTCAAAATACAAATTCAAAATTGCATTTGATTACAATGTGTACATGGATAAAGTGATCTCCAACTTTTATAATAAAAATCGGGCCAAATGATTTGTACGCCAAACAACGAATGTTTTTTTCGCCAATTTTTCAACTTACTTTTAATAAATTTTAATTTTTGTTTCATTTTTCAAAACTTTATAAATATCCTATGCAAGAACTCCAAGTAATCTTAACAAAAAATCTATTTAACAACTTTTTAGAAACCTAGTTAACATTAATTAATATTTTTATGAGGGTAGGATTTAGATCTGAAGAGGTCTGAATTTTGGGGTATGCGAAAGAAAACAAATTTAATTAATTATACAGTGTGGCTCATTTAAATCCTTATCATCCCTGTAAAATCTTTATTTACAGTCCGATCTTGATCATATTTTTTTAATTTTTAGAGTATCTAAACTTCATCTTAAGACATATTCTTGTCGCACTCGCTTAAAAACCAAGGTCTACTTTGGTCTTTTTCCAAAATTCAGAGAAAACAAATAGGTATTTTTTTATGTTTGATTTTAGGAGTGTTTTTAGACTAATTCAAAATTTCTACCCCAAAATCTGTTAAAAAAATTTAATTTTAAATTTAAAGCATTTCATTGTTTTGTAACTTTTTTATTAATAAATAAACCCTTTTTATCGAAATTTGGGGTAGACTCATTTTGAATTACTCTAAAGACAGTACCGAAGTCAAATTAAAAAAATATCCTAACGCCTATTCTTAAATTTTGGACATGAAAAAAGGACAAAGTAGGCTTTAGATTTCAAGCGAGCGCGACAAGTTGTCCCCAGATAATTCTAGATGCCCAACCCTAAAAAAAATTATCAAAATCATACTGCAAATAAAGATTTTGACTGCGATAGTACGGTTTTAAATGAGCCACATGGTATATTTACCATAAAATTAATTTTTTCCATGACAATATTTTCTTTTTTAAAATATTATACTTTAATTGTCTGACTTTTGCTAAATTTTGAATTCGTCCATATAAATAATATAAACGGCTCTCTTTTCTTATTAGAGCACTCTTATTCGGAACAGCCTGTATACATGGGTGGCATCACTCGCAGTAACAACACTGCATTTCCATATATTATTATTTATATTTTCATTTCTGTGAATCCATCAACTAGCGTCGTTCTTTTTGTAAATATTATTTTACCGTTGTACCTACTCTATATCTTGTTTTAATCATAGGCATATTCATTTTTATCCTTGTATGTATTACCGTAAAAACCGAATTCAGTTAAAACCCAATTTTTCTAGAGAAAACTAGTTTTTTCCAATGCACTTAGTCAATTCTAGTTTGTTCTAAGTACATTTTAGTTAAAATTGATCCTAACATCAATTCTGGACCATGGAACAAATATATTTATTGTAAACCATAACAGATCTAACCAAAACTTACCTTAAACACTTACCTTAAATTTAAAACCTCAACAGCAGATGCAAACGTGCAATAACTAAAATATTTACTTTTTATTTATTTTTACTTTTAACTTTTTATAGCACGGTTTCAAGTGATTTTGTGAATTTAAATTCGAAGTAGTAAATGTTTGAGATAAGTTTTGGTTAGATTTGTTATGGCTTAAAGTAAATATGCATATTTAATTCAAAGTCCATAGATATAAAGACTAGTTTTAACTAAAAATATGTTTAGTAAAAACTAGAATTGACTAAGGAGCTATAGTTAAAACTAGTTTTTTTTTAGTCAAAACTAGAATTAACTAAGGGCGATGTTTAAAACTAGCTTTTCATAGGAAGATCGGGTTTTACCTGAATTCGGGTTTTTACGGTAACAAATACATATATGATATAAATAACAATCAGTACCGCAGTACGTGTAGTATGAACTTTTCAAAATAGAACAGTTTTAGTTGTTAATCAGAGTGATACAGAAATGGATGCATTTAAAAATGGATGCATTATAAAAAGAACTAATGAGACAGAGAATATGAAAAGAGTTGCCTATGTCTGAACAAATAGTTGGTGTAATTGGTTTTTTTTTTGAAAAATACGTCTTAAAATGAGTCATTCATTCGCAATATGGTCATGTGCCATTGATTTGACGAACTTTACGATTAAAAAGCACAGCTTTCTCTAGGGGAAAAATGAAATCTACTAACTATTCGTTTATGCATGATGGATCCGAGTGGTTTATGTTTGATCTTATTTATGGTTTGACCGAGGAGGAGGCGGTATTATATTACTAGTTTCTCAGTATCTAAAATAATATCGATTAAAACTAAACGGTAGTCTTAGAGTTTACACCATTGTGTGTTTAGATGGCACATACATGTAATAGTATTCTCCAGGCAACGAGGATAATGAAATGATGGTAGAAGTAATAGTATTCTTTTAAACTATGAAGTCTTTACATTTTGAAATAATTAAAAGGATAAGTTTTTTGTATTGACATAAACGTGAAAAATTTCATTAAAAGTTATGACAAATTTATCTTGGTTGAATTTTTATTCAAAGTGGCAAATTAAAAGTCGTCTGTTACTGAAAACTCATTGATAAGTAATTTTTTTGTTAAAAAATAATTTGGAATCTAGTATTACATTGACAATATTTATTACTATTGCGACAATAGAATTTAGCGACCATCGTTATTCAGGTTGATCATTCGACCCGAAATTTGACTTAATTTACCGTTCATTTGTAAAAAATAACCGGTTTAAGTGCAATTAAAACAAGAGAATGTCGAATTTATCCATAAAAATACACAAAGAAAAATGTTTAACAATTATATTCTTCACAAAATGACATATTTGACAACTCGTTTGTTTACTCGCTTATGTTGTTGACACAACTTCTTCAGTGATTATGCGATATTTCTCACCCCGCTTAAAAACGATGAACCGCAGTAAAATACCTCGAGTTTATTTAGGATGTCTTTTATACCGGCGCCTTTTTTGACATGTTTAATTAGCATTTAGTTTCTTTTTGTTTTTTTAGCGTTCGTCCTGAGAAACTTCAAGTGAACCTTATAAGATACATTGTTAATCGTTTATCAATTATCATAAGGACATAAATAGGTAAAATTATTAAATAATATTTTTTCATTATTTTTAGATGCTTATTCAACGATTGTATCATCGTCAATCTACTAAACATGTATTTAATAAATAATTATATTGTAAGACCTAATGATTTATTATTCAAATTATGCTCAGTGGTTGAAAACGTTTCGTCTCATGGTTCAATTGTCATTAATTGAAAAACCTGTTTTCTATTTGGAATTAGAAGAAATTTTCTTAGAAACATTGTTGGATGTTATTGTTCATAATAAAAGTGTTTCTTTACTGGTTTTAAGACAAAATGGAATTACTAAATATTTTTTTGTTAATTTGGTTTATGAATTACACAATTATAAAGAAATGTGTAAAGGTATGATAGGCCTACAACCAACTTCCTATAACATATAAATAAATACTATTAAAAACTGAAACAAATTATACGGTAGTTTCGTTGTGCTGAGGCAAGATATATTTTTGCCAGTTTTACATATTACACCTACATACTTTCTGTACGCGTTTATAACATTATAATTAATGATTTAAGTATTTGATATATGTATGTTATAGTCACTACAACTTGTTGCAAAGAAATTGGGTAGGAACTCAATTTTTTTTCCCCTAATAAAGGATTAGGATTTTTACTCAAAAAAACAAATAAATGGAAAATGGTTAGAAAATAAGAAAATAGATTACTATAGAAAGTGGAGAATTAAGCAACGCCAACTGTAATATGATGTTACTATAAAGAAATAATTATTTCGGTCATTATTCTCGTTTAAAGTCTCAACAAAGTTAATGAACAAAAATTCATCTAACAATAAGTGAGATACTACAAATTCATCTGTAAGAAGGAGGATTTCAAAAACGATAAGAGATATGAAATCGCTTAAATGGAGGCAAAATTACACATTTTGGTTCTCAACGAACAAAAATAAAAAGTAATTGGGACTATTTCTGATGATATGTGATAAAAAATAAAATTTACTGTTTTCATTTCTTGATGATAATTTCGAAACAAATTGTTCAGGACGACAGAAATTAAAATATTCTAAANTGAAGGACTCCTTAATAAAGAATACGATGAAAGGAGTGAATTAAAGATTTATCCTTGTATGAATCACTTTTAAAGCTTGGTTTATACACTTGATGTCACGTTGCTGTTGACTATTGACGCTGTCGTTCAAAAAAGTACGATTGTATGCTATCATTCATAAATGTAGGTGCTGCTGAAGTTATTAAGTTAGCACGCTGTTCGTGAATATTTCCGAGTTTTAATTTTTAATCTGCCGTTGTCGATTCAGCAAATTAGAATCAATTGGTCATTTTAATAAGAATCATTTAGATTTCTAATAAATACATATTTTTTTGCAACCGCAACCGTCAATGGAACCGTTAACGTCAACATCAAGTTTATAATTAACCCTTAAGAAAGACTAATAAAATTAATAAGCAATGCTGAAGCAAGTTCACTCTAACAATAAGTCATGGGAATAAGAAATAAAATGTAAGCCTTTAAATGTGAAGAAAAGAATTAAATGTAAATTCAGATCAAATAGTGACGAATCTATTTAACTCTTTCAGGCACAGAACCTAAATATATTACTAAAGACTATTTTTATTGAATTTAGTAGTACAATCTATGTCCAAGTATGCAAATTTGGACGAAAATCAGCGGGATAAAATATATACCACTATACCTGAAAGAGTTAACATATCAACATATTGAATGGATAAATAATATAGTAGTTATATAAAAGACGCCTAAATGATATTTTACCTGCTGTTTTGATCCAACTTTTATGAACAATTTTAGAGATGAGGGAGAGGTCGAAGACCCCAAAAGTACAATTTTTCTACTATTCTTTTGTCAATATATGGAATAGAAAAAATTTCTAGAGAAGCATAAAATCAAAACAGTTTTCATACATACGAAGGCAATTGGAATAAGACTTGTTTCCTTTAAGGACAAAAGTCCTTCTTTACTTTCATCTGCAAACCTATATAACATGATGTAGCTGTGGATTCGTATTCATCGGAACAAGCAATTGGAGCACACACAAGTATTAACGATCATAAGAGAAGTTGACATTAGGAGATATTGATAAAGCAACGGTGTTAATAATAAAAATTTTGATCAAAAACAGACCATGTCATTCAATTATATCAATTTGGAAACTCCTAGATTATATAGAATAATGTCATTTCAAGCAATATAAATTCAGAAAACAACATCAAATAAACTTCGATAGAAGGGAACAGGAAATCGCCATAAGCTCGAAATAGGAAGTGTTTGATGATGATTACGTAGTGAAGATACCTTTAAACCATAACAGTTAAGCACAGATGATAATCTCTTAATGATAAATTACCCTTCTACATACATAACAAATTCATCGAATTTGTTAGGACAGATTAGGAGTCTTATTAAAAGTAATATGGAGTTCATTCGAATGAATAAGCATACAAATATGTTAAATAATATTAAAGATTTTATAATTGAAATGTTAGGTAGTAAGATGCCTGCAGAAATTCACACAGATCCAGTCAAAATAACTCAGATGAATGACAATTACAAGATGGACAACCAGTAGCATTTCCTTCAAGATGTACGACTGAAATAGAAAGGCAATACCCACAAACTGACTGGAATTACTTGTCATTTATTTCGTTTTACGTCATAAATTTCACAATTTTCTTTATGATGAAAATATCATAATACACACAAACTATCTTTTTTTAATTATAACTTGTAATAAAGACTATTAAAAAATAGATAACTACTCCTAGATTGCAAATATTAAAATTAAAAATAATTCATTAGAATTTTGTATCAGTAATATTCTTGTTTAAAGCAGATTTGTAATGCCGATAGATCATTAAAACAGTAATATAGAAACAAAGATGTAGAAGTAGTAGTTCATATTTTAGAAATAGAATTACCTAGAATATAGGAAAAAAGGCACAAAAAAAAAGCCCTCGAAAATTAAGTTTTTATTCATCTTTCAACTTGAATGACGCAAAACTAGTGTCAATATATAAAAATTATTTCGTGAATCTAATTGCATGCAATAACGCATCAAATGAGGCACCGTCTAAAACTGCCTTAAATGTGTCATGTCGCGTATACTGTATAATACAGTATAAGTAAAAGTAACGTTTTTTGAGATACGAGGTTTTGATTTTACGGCGACGATATGCTACATAAAAATGTTAATGTCAATTTACTCAAAAAATTGTGATAACACGTTAATCAACTACGAATATAGTCTTCATTTACTATACACTTCGCTTCTAAAGTCTTACATATACTTGCGTTTGTTGGAAAACCACTCACGTAAATAAAACACATTGATAAAAAGTGCAGTTTTCTACATATTTTCAATTATATGCAAGACAGCCCAAAAAAATATTACAGCTGCAAGGTCTACCAAATAACTTATTTTATTAAATGCTTAAATTGTTTTCTACACACCGACTGGCTATACCTTAATGTGCCAGTCAGTGTTGTGTGAAAATTCATTACACACATTTTGTAACATTTTTCTAGTACCCTTGGTTATTTCATTGGAAATTCTTTGTTTTACCTGAATAATGTCATTCGGTGTATTCATGTAAATATTAAACATTACATATCTCCAAAGAAAATAGTTCAGAGTTGACCTAAGCGGTCAATTAATGGACCCATAAAGAAGTTCGACTATTGAAACTTCAAATAACGTAGTAAAACCTTTCAAACCATTGACAATTTACATACCCGATAGAAATAACATCAACCTGTTCATAAGTAAGCTAAAAGAGTTAAAACCATCATAATACTATAAGTAACGTACAAAATCATAGGCACTGATCGCATTAACGTAAAGTATTGTGTAACACCATCGAAAAATATACGTAATTAGTAAGTAAAGCATTTGAACCAAACTATTGCAGAATACCAAACATACCAAACTAAATAAGATCGAACTCATAGGATGGTCAGAGACATCATCCAACCACCACCGAGGAAGAAATCCAGGATAAACTCGAATAATAGTGTTTCAATATATGAAATCTGATTGACGAACCCTCGAAAATATATAAAACTCGTCAGCTCTTGTTCTTCTTGAAATTTAATCATGCTGAACCCAACAGTCAAATCTACAAATTTAAATATATACTTAATGCTAATGCTGTGATTGCGACCTCATAAATCATGAAACGTGCTAGATGTTAAAGATGTTGTCATATGAAATTGTATTGCCGAAGGATATATTGGTGTGTTAAATGTACAGTTGCTAAGAAACAATTCATTGTAAAGAGTTAAGAACGACCTTACAAGCTGTGTATTATATGGGGGAAATTATTTTGCCAAGGGATGTCTTATATACAAAGGAATCCAAAAACAACATCAAATCTTCACGAAAGCAGAAAATCACGAAATTATTAATTTTATTGTTATTAATTTGATAGTCAGATCAACGACAAAAACACTGAGATAGTGTATCTAGCCAGACAATGTTCATCATCTGCAAATCATAAAAACCTCAACTATGTGCAAGTATTAAAAAAGAACATTAAGCGACTAAACCATGACAGCGCAAGTACAATCACACAGTCATTCAACAAACTAGAACAACATTTGACAAAACAAGCCCAACAGCTATCATTACTCATGAACCTAATTACTACTTTAATCACAAAGGTAACTAATGTTAATGGGCCAATTAGAATATCAGTCGTCTACTGTTTCCCAAAATACGAGTTCTTTATGGCCGACTGGAACTCCTATATTAGAATGCTAGGACAGCGCTAGTGATGATGACTGCAATACCAAAAATACTGGGAATCTAGATTTAATACTACAATGCGAGGAAGTTAGGCAAGACACTTACAAAATAATAGCTACAGTCTTGTCAACTTTTACGACATATGAAGCTACGAACTTGCCATTTTTACAGCAATTAAAAGATATTCCCAGTTATCCGATTTTAGTTATAGAAAAACTTAAGAAAAAAGGAAAAATATGGCACAACACTCGACACCCTGATGACAAATAAAGGTTTAACCTAGCGGACGGAGATTGAAAATTTTCTCGTTAAACAGAAAAACGATGTATTTCAAGAATATATGAAAAATTTAATTACATTAATAAGTAAACACTTACTCTGGAAAACGGAAAAGAATGAAAATACGTACGAAGAGACCGAAAATGCGTAATCTACCGCTTAAAATCGTCAATGGTCGAGTCCGAGGTGATGAAGAAAAATTTCAGGTTTTTGCCGACCACATAGCCGACACACAAAAATGAAAAATTCTTTAAATAGTTTGCTATCTATATCAAGTTCAATGATATACGTCAGAAATTTACTCCAGCATTAAATTATTAAACAAGAAAACCGTTGGGCCTGGGACCGTCTAATTACGGCTAAGATCCCGAAACATCTCGGTCAAAATCCATTGCAGACATTGCCACACTTTACAATTTCGTTATCCGAACTTTATCCTGTGAAAAACAGCTTCAATAATATCAAAGCCAGGAAAACCACTAGAACAGACAGCCTCGTAGAGACTTGTTCCGAGAGATCAGCCTACTTCCAATTCTATCCAAGCTCTTTAAAAAATTGATGATGAAATATATAAAACTGAAGATAAAAAAATTGAAAATTATAGCCTAACACTTGTTTGTATTTTGTCAAATACACTCGATTGTTGAGTAAGTCCATAGAGTAATCTACCAGAGAAGAAATAGTACTGCTGTGTGGTATATGTTTAAATGTGTAGGCTTTTGACAGGATGTGACATGCTGATCTGTTTTATAAAATTAAACTCCATTTGAGGAGTTGGCTAGCAAAAGTGAATAAGTCAATTTCAGTAAATTTTACAGGAGCAGAAAAAAACGTGTACCTGCGTCCCATTAACTTGTTAATTCAAACCAAACGTGTTGAAAATTCGCTTTGGTCCCCATAAGTACACCCTTCAATATTAATTAATGTTTTTACAAATTTTGTTATAGTTTTACTTAAATCCTACTTATACATATGACTATTTCTCCCAAGTCAAGGTAAATGAGTTACTGGCAACCTACCTTAATATAGGATCCAATATAGGGTATTCCAAATTGGTTAGTGGTAAACGCCTTACTATACTTTATGAACACTGTTGATCTGAAAGCAACCAAAAACATGCTGTTAGGGACATTTGCTGACGATAATACAATCCTTGCATTTTACAAAGATCTGGTCAGATCAGCTAACAAAATACAGAAGATACTTAGGAAACCCAAGGGATGACTAATTGTAAGTAAGTGAAAAATTAATGTCAATGAATATAAGTCTCAAAATATCACGTTTACAAGTAGACGAGAAGGGTATTCACCAGTAATCCTCAAGACCACAACAATCCAAAATTCAAAAATAGATACACCGGGTACGGCAGTTTTTTGTAGCAAGACTTTAACACTCGAAAAGACTTTATTTTAAGATGAAAATGTAAACATATATTAAAAATGGCTCAGTTTTTGAAATACAGGTTGGCAAATTTAAAAAATAAGTCGTATTTTCTTTCATATCATTCGATCATTTCGAGTTAATTTCACTAAATTTCATATCCTGGGGTTGCTTGAGATGAGAAATTCAAATTTATCGATGATTTCGGAGTAACTTCTAGAGGGCGCCACGGGCGATTGTTAGAATCCTTTTAAACTGTTTTTTTTGTGAGCCACTTTGAATTCGAAAAATCTTTTTCTCTACATATTCTGCTTAAAAAAGATATAGCTTGATGTTGACAAAGTTTCCGAAAAAAACTCTTCTTAACCTCATGATGCATACAAGTTTTTTGAAGGCCAAAATAATTTCCCTAGCCTATCTTACATTTTATTTGCAGAATTAAAGAAATAACACTTCCAACATTAGAAATCAATAGTTTTTAGATAAAATAGTCTGCAATTTTTTGCTTAATTTTCAAAAAATTTGTTTTCAAGTTATCTTGACTCTCGAATAATATACATGCACATGAACTTTAGAAGTGTTTTTCTCGCAAACCGTTGCTTTTATCCATAAAGTATACCTTTTTAAGAAAAAAAGATAGGAAAAAATGTTTTGAGTCTAAAGTGATACACATTGTGGCACAAAAAAGTTATAGTTAAAATTATCCTAATCGACGTTTGTGTCGCCCTCTAGGAGATGCATCGATATCATCGATAAATTTGAATTTTTCATCTCAAGAAATCGCCGAATAGGATATTTCGTGAAATTAGCTCGAAGTGATAGAAAGAAAATGTGATTGATTTTTTCAACTTTATCACATCATATTTCAAAGACTGATCCGTTTTTAACATAATATAATAAACATATTATGTCTGTATAACCATTTTATCTTAAAATAAGGTCTTCAATCAAGTGTTAAAGTCCTGCTACAAAAAACTGAAACCCCCTGTATAATATTAGAATACATTCTGAAAAACGTGTAACGAATAAAGAGCATTTTCTAACTAATCATAATGAACTAAAAACTAAAGCAGCAAATATGTACTGGCTGATAGAACGCAAACCACAATTAAATCTATGTAACAAAGTGCTCGTCTAGGTATGAGCCTATGGCTTTTAATTATGAGCTACATCAGTAATATTTAACATTTAACATTGAAGTATTAGAGAAACTTCAATCGAAGATATTATGTATGATGGTTGACAGTTGGTCGTAGTTTGTTGAAACGAAGCTATACCCAAACTTAAAAATACGATCCATCATGGAAAAAATCGATAGGGTAATATATTCGTATGAGAAAAAATAAATCGAAATCAATCAAACACTATGGCTAACAATTTTTTAGATGGTGATAATCTGATCAGATGATCAAGAAAAACCTATCCCCTGGACATGTTTGACCGTTTTTTCACAGACGGTCCTTTAACTCAAAAAAAATAATTAATGTAATTTTTTTTTCAGTTAAGGCCACATGTAGCACATATTTATCCATTACTATAATTATCTAGCAGATTGTAAATAACACTGGTTTACAAAATTAAATATTTGATATCGAAAAACACAAATTTGGTCCTCAGCAGAAATTCCCCCGTTAGAAAAATTTGTTATATTGCTTTTTCTGATCACTAAATGTATATGAGTACATTCATGTATCAATTGGTCGAGTGGCAATTTCATTGTAAACCAGTGTAATTTATTATAAAAAAGATGAAAAAAAGTAAATATTAATGTATTGGAGAAGTTACAGTTCAATAATTTCGTTATTCAATATGCCTGCCTAAACATTTACTTTTTGGATAGTCTGAGTATCATAGGTTTGCATTCAACGCATTGTGCGTTGTTCAGAAAAAGTTGTTTCGTTAAGAAACAAAATTTACGAACAAAAATTTGAGTTTTGATTGCATTCGATTAGCAATGTATCATATATATCAATCCTCCGGTCAAAATCATCATCCAAAAGTCCATGAGTGAAAAGGATTTTATAAGGATGATGTTTAAAAGGTTTGAAAATTTTTGAATCACTGGATTTTGCAATGTCATGTTGTCGTGATACGCTAACAAGATTACTAGGATTTTCGACGGAAGAAAATACCAAATCGTCTTGTGTTCTATCCTGAAATAGTGGTCTTCCGATCTCGGATTTATCCTTAACCGATCCATTTTCTCTAAACTTCAAATCTATACGACTAAAATTTACACGTTCATCAAGATATCTGCCAGTCGGTCTGAATAGTACAGATTAATTGGCATATCTCATTATGAGTTTGGATTCGGTCCCCGTAACCTATCATCATTAGAATGGTAATTCGTTCCGTTTCGCTAAGGGAAAAAATTATTTTTATTTTTAAATTTATTTTAATGTTATTTTGTGGTTTATACTCAACTCTAGGGAAACAAAGAAATTTGAATTACTTTTCAGAGTTTCATATCTAAAATCGGATATCAAGACATTGAGTTGGTCTGTCATCACATCGTTTTCTCAAAATTGTCAAGGATAGTTACAGGATTTATTAAATAAAAAATACGTAGATTTGTAAAGAAAATACCATAGTCATATGAAAAAAGGGGTTGTCATGAAAAACATCAATATTGAGTTTTTTTTCGAGCCACTCTGTATACATCGAGTATATTGTCCGAAAATGGGATTTTATCTGTGATTTTATCTTCCCATAAACACATCCCTGATTTTTATTCGAACTCGTGCAAAGTTAAGAACGCAGGTATGTTAATTACACCTAATTGTACTTACTGTATGTCAAAATCGATGTATTTGTATTACATTAATCATTATTAAGATCCCTGTATTTTGTATCTGAAGGATAGTTATTAAATTAAATTGAATTTATTTAGAAATAATGATTTCAGTTATGACCTTGTTACAGCAAATAAGCGATATGTATTTAATGGATGTTAATAATATTATTATGTGAAGCTGAACACTAATAATATTCCCATTAAAAAGAAAGGTAAACTTACTTTAAAATATCATAGAAAACATTGTTTAAAATAAATTTATTTAAATGGTATTTAAAGGTATTGAAATTAACCGTTACTGAACAGCTGAGATAGCGGAAAGATCTGAAATGCTAATAAGATAGACAGAGAATCAATCCACCAAATAACCACTAAAATAAATTAGGCAAAAAACCGTTTGTCTCACTTTCAAAGCTTCTTGCCCCTTTGAAACCGATTAAAAAGGTATCACTCTGCCACCAACAACCAGAACAACTTTAACCTAATTTACGATAGATTTATCTGACCATCTTCTTGTCTAGTTTTTTTAGTTTATAGTTAAAAAAACCACCAGTTCGGTTAGGTAAATCCAACATTAACGGATTAACTGATGAATACTGGAAACTCCAAGGTAATTTCCGCAACCGTAACGTTCTAATAGTCATCGTGAAAGGTTTATTTGGATTTTATCAATTACGGTTTATTAAAATGTATAATATTCCACAAGATTCAGTTGAACTTTTTGTTATGTCAAAGTTAGTTGGGAACGGCAGGAAAAAAAAACTTCATTTTGAAACAAAAAACGTCTGCACTCTATTAGGAGTATCACAGTTAAAAAAAAAATCAGTAAAATATGTATATTCGAGACCAAAATACGAATTACTATTAAGTACTTACTAAATAATAAATACGNATATGAGTAAGGTAATACGAACACGAGAACTTCGATTTTCATTATCAAAGGGAAGTACATGCTCAAACGAGTACATGTAACACTATTGCCGAAAAGTATCATTTGTAGTAATTTTAATTCCTATTTTTTAATTATATATCATTAATTATTTATTGTAATAAAACGTGCTAAATAGTTCTAATATTCAAAATAAGATAGGTATTCTACTTTCCAAAAGATAATCTATACAGGATTTGTTCGAACTTGATAAAACTAAAAGAACACTTACCACTTTTTGTCGATATAAATTTTTTAAATGTTTGGCATTGATGAGAGCCGAATCGGCGTCACGGTAAGCGGTGGTCAATACCGCAATCAAATTGTCCTGATCCGGTAACGCCATTTGATTGTATGATTTTAGATTTCTGAGAGTTCGTCGTGAACTGATCGTTGTCGGTACCGCACTGACGTTGGGTAATACTAGGATAAAGAGATAGGTGCTCAGTAGAAGGACGTAATGTAATTCTGGAAAAGAAATGCTGAGATAAGTACTAAGCAGGAACATTTGCCACCGAAATTTACTAAGATATGAAAAAATCCATTTAAATGTTTTTATAGTAGAAATTTTAATAACTAAAAAATGTATGGATATAAATTTGTTCCAGCCTGTTATTCAATAAAAGTCATTATTTGGTGACACGTGGAAATGTCATATTTGAAAATGACATATGTTAAAATGAATTGCATCTTAAAAGATGAAATTCATCTTTCAGGTTAAATTTGTGCGTCAATTAGATGGAGAAAAATACTGGAATAGGAAAATTTTATTCAAACTGGAATTGTATTAGTTATTTTCTTTAAGAGAAAAATTACCTATTTTTTAGTTATTTGTCGATAGACTTTTTTAAATTCATTGGGGAAAGTAAAGATACTTTATTTTGCTTTCGATCTCATCCTCATTTTATAGATTAATTAACATAAAGTTAATAATTATAATAACTTCTTTTTGATCGATTCCATATAATATTTTCAATATTTTCCACAAACTCTTACACTATTCACCAAGAAGAAATTGAAAAAAAAACATGTTGAGTTTGAATCTCAATTTAAGTTCCTTTATCCTTCATATGAATTGAGCTAGATTTTCTCATTGTAAACTTTGAATCCTAATGCAAACTCAATATTCAGTGTCCATGTCAACAATTAAGTCAGTCATTCAGTTTGGTAATTCGGCACTTTTGTTTTTGACAACACTCTAAATCGTAAAGTAGCAATTTAGTAATCATTTGCTTCATATTAAAAATGCCGATGTCAAGAAAATTGCTTGCAATTTGAAATCTTACTGAAAATGGCTCTAGCATTTTGTACACTGTCATAGTTTTATAGAAATGTTTCCATCAAATGTACATCATTTAAATCGGCACCAGATTGAGGATTAATATCTGGTAATTATGTTACATACTTATATAAAATTGTTGCGCTAAATATTATTAGTAAAATATGAATGAATTAAAAAAATTAGCAATTTCAAATCTTCTATTTTTTACTTGACATACATTATAATTCTCTAATATAAATTCTTAAAGAAACTTTTTACAAAATTACCTTCTAAAAATCGATATTTTTAAAAATAAAATGTTAAAACTGTGTTATCTAAGGCATCATCCACAAAAGAGAAAATGAAAAAAAAAAGAATACTAAAAACATTAAAACCGATGAGCATCGTTGGCCAACGAGTGTATATGTGTGTGTGTCTGTGTCGGTCTAAGAAAGAAATAAATATTATTCAAAGAAGCGGTATGGCAGAATGAAACATGCTGTTTAAATACATATACAAGGTTGTGTGGACATTACACACAAAGGCATATACCCGTGAGAATGCTTTTCTTTTGTTTTTATTGCTTTCTGGGGGCCTGACCTCGCCGATGACTGACTACTCCTAAAAGTTTTTCCCCGACAATTTTAGGTTCAAAAATATTTTTCGTACAACAGTTATCAGATTATGGCGCGAGATAAGAAGAATTTAAAAAATAATACGCGCAATAAATCAGTGGTCATCGACCACGGACAGCGAAGACACTACCACATCCCATGTTGCCAGGTCCTCGTGATCTGCATCAATAGACAAGCAATACAAAAATTAATCAGATTATTTACATAGAGAATTGGCATATGTTGTATGAGATTTGTTGGAGAAACAAGCCATGCTTAAAATAAAGGTAAAGTGTGCAGACATCAGAGAAGCAAAATTCGTGGCATCCGGTAAATCTCATGAAAAATTAGTAGATTTGGTAACATTGTTACCCATCATCATCAAAATCATCGTCCTCATCGCCATAAACCACGTTGTTTTATGTCCTCCTCTATTTATTTTACGATCAGGCCAAAGACAATGCGACTATTTATCTGGTGTAGTTAACAATAAGTGCTAATGTTCTATAATTACTTGCAATGTCCACCATTTACTATCATTTACCACGTCGTAATGACATTTTTCGAAAATTACTCTCAGGTGCGCCAACTATTTCCCCATCAACCGACTGTGGTTGTTTTTTCCTCTCTCTGTGTGTATTTATTGTATATATGTATGTTTTTTTTTGTAATTTAATTACTCGATTTTTTTTGCAATTCAAAGATGCGCGACTGTAACGGTTTTTGTCCGGTCGCGATAATTTCGCGTTTTATCGTTATGACATTGCCTTTGCAAAAATGGAACACCGAACCGTATTCTCTGCTTTATGGACTCGCATTGCGTCATTAGACATAATTTTCAATTGAGTGGAAAAACTGGATTTTCAAAGAAATTCTTGTTGTTTCAAGTACCGTTTACCGATATACCACAGATCCCAGCTCGCATATAAAAAACTCATTAAGTCAAATTTGCGACTTGATGTTCTTATTATTCTAGTTGTTGTTTTTTTTTATAATAAATTTAATAAATTTTCACTTTAATGCATTTTCTACATTTATATAATTAACTATAAAATTTATTGATACGGGCATATTAATAAAGGCATTAGTGTATCAATTTTCCAGATATTTAACTCACGATCAGACCATTGGTTTCAATTCAATAAAAACAAAGTATTATGTTTGAAAAAAGTTAACTTTTTTAATAGGTATACAGTGTGTCTCAGGATTGATGTTACAAGAGATATGTTGGATCACAAATTATTGAATATAATTTTGAGATTCTGGAATCAGGTTCTGCTTGGTTTGAAAGGAATTTTAAGTATAATTTTAGTTTTGGAAAATCTTGATATGAAACAAAACCAAATTTCTTTACAAAAGAAAAAGAAAAAAAAAATTACAAAAAGGGTACTTTGCCTGAAAAGAAAATCGTTTTCTTTTCAATGTCAAGACCAATTTGATTTTCAAAAACTCAAAATATACTTAAAATTATTTTCAAACCAAGCAGGACCTGATTCTCCAGAATCTCAGAATTATATTCAAACATTTTTGGTCCAACACATTTCTTGTAACATTAATCCTGGGACACACTAAATAGATACTTTCATGCATTTTTTTATAAAATAATTTTTCAAAATTCATTCCCAGATAAATATTATAAACTTTAATATTTATTTTAATTATTTTTTTTTTAATTGGCGTTTCATTTGGTTTCAAATTACTTTAAATTATCTAATTTTACAATATTAGATTGTTAAACTTGCTACTAGAAATTCCATTTAAGTTATTTAAAAATAATCTAATACAATATGTCTTTATTTACTCTTCAAATTCTTTAGTCCTTTAAAGTATCTTTTTCATATGGTCAAAAGTTCATATTGTTTTTGACTGGAGTTCATATAGATATCTAATATGTAAATTTACAGTAATTTTCTCTTTAATAAATTCAAGTATAAAAATACAGAATGAATTGCTACTTTTTTTAATTATTTTTTTTTCAATACTTATGTAATAACAGTTTCAGAGAGTTATACTATATAAATTAAGGAGAATACCAAATTACTATTTGCATATTCTACAAAATAACAAGTATTATATTGTATTACTTATTTATAATTCGACAAAATATTACAACATTAACAAAATAACTAGACAAAAAATGAGGGAAGCACGCCTAACTATTCAATGTAGTTGGCAAAATCTGTCAGCCTTTCTTGGCCTGGTTATGACGTCACAACAAAAACGAATAAACAATTAAGAATTCAAATACGGAATTTCAAATTAGATTTTAGATGTTCCTCGTTAGTGCAAAAAAGTTGTACATATGAATACCTGTTTTTAGAATCTTGGGGTTAATTAATTTTTCTATGTATATGTTTTGAAAGAATATACGAAATTTTCAGAATTCTAAATACTTTAGACACGTTTATTTGAGGATAATATTGAGGATAATCATTTTTAATTTGATAAATTTGATAAATATACAGGGTGACCAAAATTTTCCCAGTGTATTTTGCGTTTAAAAATAGAACCGTAAGTTTATATAGGTCGAAAAATGCTCCCTAGTTCATAACAATGCAAAAAGGCTTAATACGCTCTTAACTAAATAAAAAATAAAATAAAATTTTGATAACATTTTTCACTATAAACCTTTGGACTTGTCTTGTCATAAATTTTTTGTTTTATTTTTGAACATTCGCTGGTAAAATTTTGCAAATTAAGTTTAAACCACTTTGTATATTCATAGGTATTTATGTTTACAAAAATTAAGTTTTTATTTAATTCTGATCGAGGATTTCAGGTAGTTTTAATTCATCACACGAGGCAGAACTAACCAAAAGGAAGAAAATTGCAATGTTTTACATGATTGGTATTAAAGAGAGAATCCATATTCAAACAAAAGTTTTATTATTCGGTATAATTCATAAAGATCAGCAGCATATTAATCAAAGTAAAAATTCGCATAACATATTAAAAGACCTTGCAACGTAGTACCATTCAAGTAAAGTGCACTTAGTTCATTAACTCTTTGAAGATGATCTTGATCATCGAAATCAGTTGTGCAAACAAATTCAAGAAATATGGAACAATGATTTTGAATAGCAGGAAAGAATTATATTTTGGCGAAGCAATATTTGCTTTAAATAAACATGTCAAACGCTAAAAATAAATTCAATCAGTTAGCAAACGATAGATTTTTATACCAGATAACCTTATACGGTGAATTATGGTGATACAACTATGACTCTTTTTTTTCAAACAATCTAACAAGTAGACAGTTAAAGTTTTTTTCTAGAACAGTTCGTCTCAGTCTTGTTTGAAATAATAAAATTGTACCATATTAATTCAAATTGAATTCCCGTCAAGTACATAGTCCCACCAAACTACTATAAGACTTTTTCGACGGAAGTTGGCAAATTGTGAAATAAAATACAAGTGAACAATAAACACAGATTACCAGATCTAACATCCCTTAACTATTTTTTCTGGGAATATTTAAATGTATTCGTGAAAATATTAAACACATAATGCTAATCGTCATTAATAATATACAAAAACAGTTTATCTCGTTCTTGTTGCCCAACGTATATGGCGCTTCATGTGACCATTATATTTATTTGTTTATTTTGTTTCATGCATTTTTAATTAATTGCAATAATTAATTCTCATTTATTAAAACATTGAATAATCTTATGCAACTCATCAAAAAATGATGGGTTATCTTTTGAAAGATTAAAGTTTTTAGCAATAATAGTTTGATCTGTTCGTGCTATTTTCCTCAAAATAATGTGTATATACAATTTCAAATTTTATCCCTGGTTTCCGAAGATACTGTGCAGAAAAACTAAATAATTCAACAATTAATCATTCATTCGTTTAGTTTAAGTCGGCTCGTTAACACCTATTTAGTTTGATTTCAACTATATTTTTAATTATTTTTATTATTTTAAATTTCCTTTTATTCGTCAACATATTACATTCAATATTAGAATACAATAAGAGAGCTTTAAATGTCATAAATTAACATTTAAATAAACCACAATCAAATCATAAAGAAAATATTATTTGTTAAACAGAAAATCATTCTTTATTTTAAAAAATGACTGGACAGGGTGACCTTAAAAGGTCCTTACAACACTTTACCACATGTTCATTTAGTCAAAATATACCGATTTAAACAACCAAACTATGCAAATCAATACAAATTGTTTTTTTTTTAATCTTGAAAAATACCATAACGACAAAAAAATTAAGGATGCACCAAAACAAGTTAATATATCTCAATTTAATCCAAATACTATTCGCTTGAATATTTTAAAACGTTATTTTCGTAACTTAATGGTATTTTAAAAATTACCGCCAAAAGATAACGAAGAAACAATGTATATTGGTAATCGAGTTTTATAAACAGTGTCTTTTTTGTTGTGGATCAGTTTTCTAAATAAAATATCATATTCAGAATTCATTTTATCCAAGGTCATAGAAATATACAAATTTTTAGATATAAATAAACCCAAATTCTACGCTTATGGAATGTCATCAATCGTAATTTTATTATTAGCTTTTTTAACAAGGATCACGTACCGACTTTCAGCAACATTGCATAATTTTAACAAAAGAAAAACAATTTAAAAAGTAAAACTTCGTATCGCCTAGAGTCCAAACTAAATAATTATATACCAAGATCAAGAAAACTAATGGAGTATTTTAGAGATTTTTTGGGACACCTTGTATATAATATTCGTCTACACCATATTAAAACACGTAATAAAAACTTAAAATATATGTACTTACGAGTACAATATAAAACATTTTAGTATTATCTTATATGTATATTCCTTTTAGTTTGCCATCCTGAATATAACCGTACATTTAAGGCATTTATAGAAGATACTAATGAATATTCGAAATTCCTAGCCAATATGTCAATGTTTTCTATAACGACACTCATTATTTCATAAATATCTAATGTCTAGTTTTAAATATTTATCTTAAAATTTGACTAAGTGACATTAATCCATTAATATTCCTTTAAACATAATTTTTTTTGTCAGTTTTTAACTGTTATTTTTGAGTGGCAAATTTAGTATAAGACACAGCAAATCCATTCCTAACGAAAGTGAAAAGTAATAAAAAATATAGATTTGTTATTTTACAATATAGAAATAGTTGTCGAACAAATGCTTTAACATTATCTTTAAAAGAAAACTGATAATCTCAATTCAACAAAGTTCTTTTGAATAAAGAGGCGGGAGCCGAATAAACAACAGGTGGCCAATGAAGTGCAGCTAACACGGCACTTTCGCAGAATCGAGGCGAAAATTCTTCGAAATGTGTAAGGATGACGCGGCTCTCATGTCAAAACTTTACGTTACCAATACAATATACTACGCCTACTTACTATTTAATCTGAAACTCCAATTAGATGAGCAGTAGTTAACAGAAGTTGCTTTTCCCGTCCATGAACAACTCACTTCCTCACAGCCAAATCGCACTCGATCATCATTATCTTCAGTCTGTAAGTGCAGTCTTTCGTTTCTTAAAAAATACTGATTATGGCAAAAGCAGTTGTGATTGGAAGGCAAGGAACTTTGATTGGATACGACACTGTTCTTGCTGAGGGAACGACTTCCAAATTGATGAAAAAATGTCAAAGATTTGTAACTCAACCTGGATTCTTTAATGTCATCATCTTCTTTAGTTGTGGTTCTGATTGTTCTCAGATCTCTATAAAGCACTTGCTCTAAATAACACTCCATTTCCGTAATGAAAAACGCACACCGTAACTGTTGCTTAATCCTTCTACTTGTAATTATAAACCAAAATTACTTAAAGTGTGAGTGTTTGTAATTGTGTGTGCGAGCGCGAGCTCTGAATACAACTTTCTGACGGACTATAGCCTTCTGTATACAACTATATCTATAAAATTGAAGAGGTGTGTCACAGTTGGGCGGTGCGAAACACCGATTTCATGAATGAAATGTCCCCCACCTTCTCGTGAAAACGTGTGCCCGGAAGAACACGACCACGGCGTGAGCTCTCCTCTCGTCTTGGTGGCGATTCTCTCGCAACCTTTGAAGATATTTCGGCTTTGAAAAGGATTTATTTGGCGCCGTTTCAGAAATAAATTACTTGGTCAAAAAGGTACGTTTGAATTAGTATTTAGGATAAGTTAACAACACTTTACTTTAAGTAAGTGTACAATTTTTTTTACATTTTGCTTAGATCTACTGATTCAACACATCAACCAGTCATTTTTCGGAATGTACGACTTATTTTATATTTTTTTATTTACAAATCTATTGTTTGATTCGATTCTTTTCTTTTTTTTTTTTGAAATAGTATTTGTCGGGAAAAACGCTCTGACTAATGTATGCATTATTTTTTAAAGGATAAATCAATTTGAAGTGCGAAAGCGCAACTTTCCGATGTCCTGTTGTTTCCAAGAGATTTCGTGACGTCATTACTATGTATTGTGTCATTTTTTAAAGTAGTTTCAGGAAATTACATATCAGTATCGGACAATGATTGTAATTTCTATTCATCAACAATAATAAAAGTTATAAATTCACTAATATTTTGAACATGGCCGAATGTAAAATATTTTATTATTGATGGGAATTGAAGTTATACAAATTCTAAGAAAACAAAATACTTATATGATTACTTGGAGTCTATTTTATTGCTACACAATTTGGTTAAAGCATTTGGCTTTTTTAATTTTTATTTTTTCTTTATAGATTCCAATCTTCAATGTTGCTATATGCTTTTCACAGATTTACACAATATTGTCTAATTTAAGGGCATTACTGTTTTAAAACTAAATATTTATGAGAGGAAATAATCATGGCCTCGACAACTTAGGGACCATTTCACATTTTTCAATTTATAGTTGCCTAGAACCTAGATACGGCGCCGTAAAAGAACTGCCGTAATATGACGTCGATAATCATTATTTAAAGGTGGGATTTCCTATCAGCGTCTGACCCACGCGTTTGGACGCATATGTCACATAATATATATTTATAAATATGTAATATAAATATACCAGGTTGGGTCCCGAATTGTAGTAGCAAAACTTTAACACATAAAACTTTTGAAAATAAGAAGAAAAACTCTATAAACATTTGGTAAAAATGTGTACTAAATTTAATCAAACTTGGTAAACGTTATTAACTTATCGGGGATTGCATTTGCATTTTGTGAAAGTATTACTCTCTGTAAGAGAATAGTGACGATATTATAGGTCCTGTAATATAGGTTATAAACTAAATTAAATTTAATTAAGTAATGATATGGCCCAGGAAAAATGGACTTCTTCATAAAGCCTTAGATGTAAAATTAAATTTCCTTTAAAAAATACCTTTAGGTATTGTGGCCGTTTCATGAAGATCTTGATTTTTCCAATTTCATGCATGAGATATTTTAAACCGGGTCGTAAATTTTCTTGTAAAACTTGAACACACTGTAGGGCAAAAATCAAACACTTTCTGGCCTATGTTTATGTGACTTTTTTTCTTACTTTCAAATGGTCTATCCAGTGCTAAAGTTTGATCATTGCAATTCGAGATACCAGTATAATAAAACATCTTCGTTTTTATGATATTTAAAAGCAAACAATGTGCATTAATCGCTGATAACAATTCCTCTTAACGAGTCATAGATTGTTTTCTCAATAGCCGACAAGGCATTATGACAATACCGACAATGGTAAATCGGGAAATAACCTTTTTCGGTCGCCGCCTTGAGACACTATTTTATATGTATATTAGTATCATAAAATAAAAGAGAGCCAAAGTAAATGACTGTTGAACACAATAATGTCCAAATGCATGAAATGTTATAATACACGTGTTTTTACAATAAGCTTGAATCAATTTTTTTGTAAATAAAAAATAATATGAGAATGTGTTAAAATAGCAGACATTTTAGTACAATTTCCTTGTTTATCCTTAAGACCAAGGTAGCTGAAGGCTTCGGGATTGAAATAATCGCTTTTTACAATATAACAGTTTTTTGAATGTAAAATTATTTGCAATAATGAAGTTATCTGAAAATTTATTGAAATATATTCTCCAATATTTTATTTAAAACCTTTGAAACAACCTTGGAATTTGAACAACATTGGAAACATTTAGGGGAGCGGCGGCGGTATACCTTGGGCCTCTCATTATAGAGAAAATTTTTTTTTAGTAATGTTTCTAACATTTTATTATGAGTAAAATATGAAAGTTTTCTTATAGCATAAAAGTGAAATTTTTTGGTAAAGATTTGAGCATATCCGATTTAAAAAGTTGCGAGTTCAGTGATGTAATTTATTTTTTTCTAAAAAAACCTTAAATCTTTTGTTTCTATTTTTAGCAGAGGAAAAGTGTTATAATAAGCTTTTTCTACAGAAATACAGATCTCTATCTCTAAGATTTTAAATTAAATTGAAAATAAAGATAGAAAAAGATATGGGGTTATTTTCATCTTAAGGTAGGTAAGGAAGAATAGCCACAATCTATTTTTGAGAATGGACAACTTTTTTGTTTCGAGACTTATAAGATCAGATAAATGGGCAATATTGTCCAGAGTCTCGAATATGTAATGTAATTTAATTTTTAAATATGAAATATAAGTATCTGAAACATGGAGAAAAAATCCTGAAAATTGACATCATGAAAATTTAGTTAATGTCATCGAATTCTGTACAAAAAGTTCTACCAAGAATCTTTTAATATATTTATCTAACTTTAATAGATATTTACTCACTGTACCAGGTGTCACATTGAAATGTTTCTATCGAAGTTTTATTACGTTAACAAAAAGAAAATGGGAAAACACTAGGACCCAACAATTTTTGATATTCGAGGAATACATTTCTTTTACTTTTTTTTCACCAACTTACCTCCAAAGTCACAAATAGAAACAGGAGTTGAATGGTTCTTCGTTTTGAAAAGCATTAAATTCTCTTTCCAAAAACATCAATATTTTTGTAGTTGAATTTATATTTTTTGAGACATTAAAGCATGAATGTGCAAAAACATAAAATCAGATTAAATTAAAATGCCATTAATAAATAAGAAGAAATAATGTCAACACTTTTTTCAACAGAATGAGTCATTTTTACACTACACGCACGATACAGTTTTGTTTATTTGTTTTTTAAATTAATTACGCTGAGACAATAAATTGACAAATGGCATTAAATTTTTTATTATTATTATTATTATTATTATAGCAATTGTCTAAAATGCACATCTATGTTTTAACAAATAATTGATCGATGTTAAAATTCAGCTAGACGTTTTGTTGTAGGTTTCTGCTTTTGTGTAAAATGAGAATTGTTTAAAATTATTTAAAACTTTGTTTAAACAAACTTCTTATTTAACATGGGTTTAACTATCAGTTACAACCAAATATGATTTAATATTTTAAAGAAAAATCAATTTAATGCAATTTTATTTGCAATTTTGCTTTTAAGATTAAATATTTTAAAAAATAAATTAAATTGTTTTAAATAACGAAAAAGAGTTTCCGTTAATAACAGCTTTTTATTTTAATTTCGTGAAAGCAAATATATCATTTAATAATCGGTATTTAAATATCTGCCGTCCATTAATCAAAATAGTTTTGTATGCATAAACAATTGTAAGAGTGTATGTGTAAGTACTCGTGCCGAAGAAATAATTTGGGAAAAAATGACACGAGACCCTTTTTTTTTAACATATTGTTTGCAAGATATTTTCAAAATTCTTATTTAACCCCAAAAACTTAAATAATATAATAAAATGAAATAAATAATAAATTCTAAAGATTTAGCTTTTTCCTAAACAATGGTGCATTTTTTCTAGATTGGCGGGTTAAACCATTTTGTTGATTGAATGAGACGAGTGCATAATTTTTTATATCTAATTATCGATAAGATGGGCTAATAAAACTGATTGGAGTTTGTTAAAACTCGGCTAGATGCATTAGCCATGTACCGTCGTCTTACTCAGTAGATTATTAATTAGGGGATCTTCGTCCTTAAAGTTTTAAATATGAAAAACATATATTTAAATAGTACTAGTTGAAAACCATTGAAGTGTCAAATTTATAATATTTCTTAAAAATGATCCAAACCACAAAGCTGAAAGATTTGTAGTGCAAAGATCTCTTTTTCGTGGTTAACTAAGCAGTGGATAGATAATTCTCAATATAAACACAGTATAAAAATTTAAGGTTTTTAAAAAAACGCTTAGATAATTGTGAATATTAATTTTTCCTTTATAAATAGTCTGATGATATAAATGATCATTTCCGACAAAAAAAAATGACGCACGGATCGAATCCGAATCGCATACACCGTAGTCCTTCTTACACTATCATGGTACTATAACAGTAGATATCTTTTTAGCTCTTTAGTTGTTTGCGCTTTAGCTGTATAAGTTACATGTAAAACTTTAAGTCGGAAATTCATTGAACAGAAAAACCATCAGGAACACCATTATATAATAATAACATTACCTTCGTGATCCTTAAGTTCTTACTCTTCCCTTGAAAATAAATCGAATCGCACGTCAAAATCAGAATGCCTAACATAAATATGTTAGATGTAAATCCCAGTGAGAGTAAGTACCCTAAACAGAAAATTTAAAAAGGTTTAATTAAATTTTCGAAACAACCCTTGTTTGGACATATTGTAAATTTTGTTATTATGATAAGGACTTTCACGGCCAACTAGAATAATAGGCAATGTATTAAAATAGAATTTAATATGTAACTTTATCTAAGTTTTTCGTTAACAAAAATCATAGGTTTCAATTACAAGAACCAAATCTGGAAAGTCAAGATTTTTGCCTGATTGTACTTCAAAATTCCTCTTGCGTTTCTTTAGATAAAATGTTTAGTGCAAAATAGTACACTTTGTGTTTATTAAAAATAATTTCTTTATAAAAAAAATAAATCGAAATATGTATCAAAAATATATAACATTAGAAAAAAGAAAAAAGTGTATATTAAAAAACATTTTGTTGTCATTGATTAAAATAACTACTTTAAAAACGTCATCATGGTATTGCAGTATAATTTTTAGAATTAAACATGCAATTAAGTGTTCAAAGTATTATTATTTGACAGTTTAAATTGTTATGATCTCAAATCAAAGCCGAGGCTTGCCGACAAATGATCAGCCAAAAAGAGGTTGTCATTAATAAGAAGCGTAAATAATTAAACTTTCATTTAAAATAAATTAGAATATATTATATTTGAAACGTCATTTATTGTAATTTAATAATATTTTATTCAAAAGGGCATTCAATTACTTCTTCAAAAAAGTTGGGTGCACCTGGTCACTCATACTTTAAATGATTTTTAACACTATTTAATTCAAATTCTTTTTATTTTTTTTAGTTGTCAGACATCGCATATATTTCTGACACTCGTTAAAACGTGATTTCAAAAGAATTTATTAGGTTTAATTAATACTGATTAATTTAGAAGTTTAAGAAACTGCTATTCTCTTTGTTGTTATCAATACAGAAAGATTTTATGAGAATTGAGTTTAACTTTATAGCTTTGCGTGTTTTTCTCAGTCGTAAACCAGTACTACTGTATATTTTTTGACACGCAAATGAATAAATGTTTTGACCAAACATATTTTTTTCAACAGGACCGTCATTAAGAGACTGCAAAAAATTAATAGTATCAAGTAATGACTTTTATTATTTATTCAGGATGAACGTTATAAGTATGTATGTATATTCCGCTTTTAATTGTGACGATATTAACATTTTTAAGAGTTTCAGTTGTTCCGTGTACTGTAGAATTTACGTAAATTTAATTCAAAGAACACATCTATTACAAATAAAGTGTCAATAATTTTAGTTTTGATTTTTTTACAACATTTTTCTTATTTTTTTATAATTTTCATACGCCACAGAGGCAACAGCGCATTGAAAATTCATGAGCTGTTCCGATCACGTTCTAACTATCGGAAATTACGTTTCTATGAAAAATTTCTTCGAAAACTTATGACTATTACGATCGATTTTCCTATCAGAAGGCCAACAGATTCAAATTTATAGGGGTATTTAACAACATATTTACCCCAAATTTTATAAAATTTTCTAGTTAGAAATGTTGTAGAAGTTATCCACATATGGCCAATATGCAAATTAAATCAAAATCAAAAACTTCAACTACGACTTTAACTCTGAATTTGATTCGAGTCAGTTGATAGAGCATGACCGTGAACTTTACAATTAACCCTGCCAAGGATGCAATTATTCATCGATTGTCGCGTTTCCGTGAAAATTAGGTCAGGTTTTTCCCATTCCCAGTAATCCAATAACAAAAGAGATGCAAATGTGGTTTATGTACAGTTAATCTCTGCGATCTCGATAAAAATTTCACAGGACGTCATAGGAGTGGTAGTACTAAAGAAGACCCTCAAAAAGAAAATTATAACAAATCATTTTTATTGCTTTGAAGATAAGCGGCGGACCGGTACTGAACCCAATGTGCATGTGACAAGACAAATCACATCCAGCTTCCTAAAATAAATAAATGGCGTCTTGTGACAAGCGCTTTTAAAAATATTTCACCCCCAATTTGAAAAAGGAAACGAAAAACGTACCGCCCCTGTGATGTGCGATATTATTTTTCTTCGGTTAGTGGACGGTGATTTATCGAATAAAGGATGACTGAAATGTGTGAAAGAAAAATTTCAGGGCTGCTAAGTAAGAGGATGGAATGTTGGGAGTTTTAAATTGAGATGTTTTTAGGGCACTACCTGTGAAACGAAACAAGCGCCACCCAGTCTGCATGTGACCTTGTTCTATGTTATAAGCAATGTATTGATGTAATGGTTATTGAGCTTCTTTTGCGGTAGTTGAAAGTTATGTTTCGCAATAGCTTTATCATCTATATACTTATATAATAAAAGGAATAAGTGTTTGAGTGGAATTAAATGAACCCGTTTATTTGGGTCTAATCCTGAAACGTTGTCTGAATCATAAACTTGGATTTTAAAGCTTCATTTAAATATGTAGTTGTTAATTTTACAGATAATCTTCCAAGCATACCATTCAACATTTTTAATGTGATTTTGTAATTTCGTATCTTATCGTAGCAAAGTCTTAATGTGAATTTTAAAAATATTTCCTATATTCTATGAGCTTTATTCATCTAATCGCAAGTGTACTATTTCGTCCCCTATTCAATACCAAAACTGTAGTTGTAAAAAAATGAAAATATTACAAGACATGTAAAGCGAAATGCTTTGGCTTCTGTCCACCTCCATTTTTTGATAATCGTATGTATTATACGAATATATGTTTAATAATTTAATAATATACAGGGTGATTCACAACTTATCTGACAAATTTTAACTACATATGCATTTTTGAATAAGAAGTCGGTTTGTTGAAAAAATATATAATAAAATTCTAGAAAAAAAGAATTAAAAATTCTTAAAGTTCAACAGTAGTAAGGCGGAACGTTTGAACGGGTACATGGAAATTGGATTCACAGAGTCTAAGCTTGCTTACAAGTCGATTGAATAAACTTGGAACATCTTTTGTAGAAATTTTATGACTGACTTTTATTATTTTATGATTGACTTTTATTCAATTTTTTTCCACAAATCGATTTCATATATAAAAGTGCACATATGATTAAAATTTGTCGGATAAGTTGTGAATAAGTTGTGACCCTGTTTAATAGTTTGGAATTGTACGATATATTACAATATCTCATAATGGTATTCGGTAGAAAATATTATACATATTACTGTAATATACCCTTAATTTTAGCATAGTGGTAGATGACTTTGAAATATACATAGACGTATATCGTCGTACAGAAAAAAATAGAACCACAAAATTTGAAATTCTCTCGTGAGCTATCGTTTTATTTTTCTCTTCATCAAACATTCAGTTTTGACTGAGCCATCTTTATTGAAAAATGATGAAATTTTTCATTGTTAATTTAATTTTATTCGGTTAGCTGTTCTTAGCTGTATATTCTGGAAGAGTACATTATTCTAAAATTTTTTTATCTCAATCCTTTTTTTGGTACGACAGTACATCAGTGAAATTTGAAATTGTTAAATTGTATGTTGATAGTGACTAGGAAGAAAATTATGTTAAATTTCGGTAAGCAAACATCAGAAATTATATTTGTATATGGTGTACTAAGTACATTCTTACCTAGCTTTAAAATACATCTAGGTACAGCAAGTGAATGTAGAAATAAAATGTGGAAGAGGCAATGGATATAATTCTATAAACTTTTCCATTTAAAAAGCCCTTTATTTGAAATACATAATACTTATTTTATATAATGTCTTCGATGCATGTTGTTCAAAAATAAAGTAATACATAATTGCTTACTGTGTAATACGTCAAATTATAAATACGGAATGATACCCTATGTATTAAAGATATTTTACACAATATATTATACATTTTCCAGCCTATTATCGGAAATGATATAATGTTAAAATGTGAAATCAAAAAGTTGATCACAATATGTTGGATAGATATTGGAAAGTTTCCAATCTAAAGGTCCGTTTACTATCTTTATGTTATTTATGATAATTATGAACCGTGTAGTACGGCGTCTTCCTCTTAGGGAATTTTTTTAAGGTTGACAGTTAACAGATTACATATTCGATTTCAATCAAAACAAACAAGCTACTCTCGTTTTTAGGTCATCATCTCTTTCTAAAGTGGATTAATAAGTTAATAATGGTTGTTTTCTCTTGTTTTATATAAGTTGATAATGAGATATAGAGCATAGTATGAGTCTGGAGTAATAGATCAAATTCCACAAGTAGATTGTACAAAAAAAAGAATGGGAAAAACGTATATGTTCTTACTCGATTTTGATTTGTTTTTAAAGTTTGGGCGAAATTACAATTTTCATGTGATCAGGTTGATAATTATTTGATTGGCTCTTTCATTTTGAAGAATCGCCTAATGGGAGACCCCTAACTCATTTTTTTACAAAATAAGTTACAAGAACTAGAGAATGTACCTAGAAACATCAAATCCAAATGAATCACTGATTGCAAAAAGCATGCATGTTTATTTGTTTTTGTACGGAAATGTACTATCAGCATCATACACGTTGCACATTTTGCTCATTAGATCAAGAAACACTAGAACGAAAGGTTAACAATGTTGGATTGATTGGCTTCTAGTTGATCTTCAAGATCTCCAAACCTCACAGAATTAGATTATTGTTTATGGAGCTGGTTCAAATTTGAAATATCAAAGCAAAAGTAAACACTCGAGATGCACTAATTCAAGGTTTTAGAAATATTGCAGATATTAAAGAAAGAAATAAAGTAATCAGGAGCATAAAAAGCGTCCTTCATAGATGACACAGAAATTATTGAGGAGTGGTGGTGTTTTGGATCATTTATGAAAACAACGTTATAATTAATACCAAAATGAAAATTTATGAAATTCTGTTTATTTTTAATTAATTTTATTATTTTTAAAACTTGAAAACAAATGAAAAATGAGAAAGTTTGAGCTTTTTACATTTATCTTTATTGTATAATACACTTCTGAAGTTTGATCCGTTACTCACCCAGTCGAATAACTGATTTTTTAACGAAACGAATTTCTGTGACTAGCTCTACAGGCATTTAATGTTGAATAATTCAGATTTTATGAAAGGCTTTTAATTCCTCGTATTGTACGAATTTAGCTAATAGACCTTGTACTATATTTAAAAAAGTTGTTAATATAGTACAGTAAAATATAGAAATTTACTGTACAAAATGTAAATATTATCGAAATGTGGAGTAATATACAAAAAGTTCCATTTCAGTTAGAGAGTTTCGAAACACTGGTTGTTGACTAATACTATTATATGTATTAGTAGTATATTATCTCTAGACGGGGGTTAGTTTAATCTTTATCGTAATGCGTAGTTTGCACCCGAACGAAATTCGAGTGGCTGAAACCACCGTTGGTGAAATATTAATAACTCATTTACCAAATTAATTAATTAAAATTATGGTTTGATATTTATAACTGTTCTATGGTTACTGTAGTATGGCGCATGCGTATTCTCAATGGGTATCATATTCGATACATCCACTTTAGTTTCCCATCTTTTTTTGACAATTTACTAATAAGATAGGAGCACAAAACATATTTGAATGAAATCTACTATCACAGAAACTACAACATATTCGGTCAATTAAGAGTTATTTTCAAATACTTTGCAAGCATCGTTCATTCAAACTTAACATTGTGGGTTTTATGATAAAAAGTGAAAAAACGTAAATTTTATTACTGTTTCAGATTTAATATTTTGAAATAAAACAATAACGAAATATTATTTTGTTATTAAAATTATTTATTTAAAAACAATCATGAATATAAAATTAATAAAATTATAAATTTCCTCGACTGAAAACCGGATAAAGGATCAAACAATGGCCGCAATGCCGATATCCTGTTATTCAAATACCTGACCAGAAATAATGTTCCTAGAAATCCGATGAACATCTCCTCTTGGTTGGTATTCAGTCCTGTGAATGGTGCTTCTATAGGAATTGCCGTTAGGCGAGGCGCTATTTTAGCGCCAGGGGCCGATATTTCGAAAAATCATGAATGAATAACAAACGTGTATGAATTCATAAATGCAATAATCATCATGCCGCCAATTTTCTCCGAAAGGATATTTCGCCAACGGCTTATTTCTATAATGATTTCGTTTAAAATTGACCCCTGATTACCAGAAAGATTTCTGATATTTTTTTTTATTTGAAATTCAATGTCCAAAGTATTATGTAATCATCATAATTGGAAGAGGTAAAGAAAACTATTAAAATGCTAAAAATTTCAACCCGCAAATGTAAAACAAGTGTTTAAAAGATAAGGGACTGAAACGATCGTTTTCAAAACTACAGAAGACTACTTAACATATGTAGGTAGGAATGTATACAAGTTGTCTTTCAGTGTAGATTATTTCGGTAGATAAAAGGTAAAACCAAAATAACCATCGAAATTTCTATGTCGGGATTTCTATAAAAACAAATTAAAAATTTTAAATAATTTTTTTCAATTTCTATTATTAGTAACAACATATAAATTAAAGAACCCTTCAAATGGAGATTTAATTGATGGAATGTGTAAGAAACAGTATTACGAAATCGGTGGTCCCATCATCCGAAAAACTAAATTAATGATAGATGACCGGCTTAAATGACTATGCGAAACTTGAGACTTATACGCTGACCGAAATTTTAGTGAAAAAATATTCCTGAGAAAGTCCATAGGGGTTCCATTCAACTGAGGAGGAATTTCTTTTGTGGGGTTTTAGCGGCGCCAACCTTGAAACGAGGAACCCATTTATTGGGCTTTTGATGTGTGAAATATGCAGC